>JAPYZE010000637.1:0-58945 GCA_030522805.1 Leptomastidea abnormis
GAAAATCGACGTATCTGTTTTTTTTCGTTAAAATCCTGTATCTGCTTTTTTTCCATGAAAAATTTACTATGTGCTCCTATTCTTTTCACCCGTCGGTATATATTTGTACATTATCTTCTCGATTAATTTCAGATTATACCCCGTAATATCGTGCCACGAGGCACATCGTTAGGCAAATAACAATTTTTTTTTTATTTTTCTCTATTTCTCTTCACGCTGCTATCATACTCATTTCTATCACACATACATAAGAGCTAGGCCTGTATAAATCTTTGATAAAACCGATTGATTGATCAGACTAGCCAGTTATTTTTACGAGGCCGCGTTTCTCGAGAAATAATCTTCTCCGCAAGCTATTACATTAATATATGTGTGTATAAGATACACATACCATCTGCATCTATATACAGCTACATCATCATCATACAGCAGCAGCAGCTTCATCCGATGATGATTCTCTCATCTCTTCACCCTGTATCTATATCCTCGAGATGCCAAAGATTGCGACTCATAAAGTTAATAAATGTTCGAAGTCGTTAACGCCGGCCTTTTTTTCCTTTACGTTAATTGCATCTGTATAGTTATATCAAATCTGTAAGGGGATGGAAGGTATGTATATGAATATATACCAAGAGTTTTCGCGAGAACGCAATTATGTCACTCGCGTTCCCATTGTCGCCTTGGGCATGTATAGGTATAGATATAAGCAAGCGTGGTATCGGTACAAACTCGATTCTCTTTTTCTCTCTCCTGCGGACATTCGATATGACGTGAGTTCCAGCAGAGATTACATTGTGCAACTACATTTGTAAGCGCGTATAACTTTTTTTTTTTTTTTATTTCTCTTATATTCTATGGTGATTTTATATATATGCTACTTACGGTATGTATATTGGGTTACGCGTGACTCTCTCTATATATCTATACATACATAATACTAGTATTTCGTGCCCTCAGGAGGCCGGACGACGACGACGCGCCTAAGCATGCGCGTAAATACCATATACACACATACAGACACAACGATCTGCTGTGCTTTATTGATTACGAGTATCGATTTACCACCTTATATACCCCCTTCTCTTTCTTCAATCTGCCTGTAAGAGATTGAAAAAAATGTCATCGAGTACGCGAAACATCAATGCCGCTGCGTAATGAGGTAATTCTAAACGAATATGAGAGAACAAGGGGAGGGGAGGTGCGATGGAAACAGATATAGCGTTGTAGTATAGATGATGAAAAAAAAAAAGTTGCGGGCCTGGTTAATACACCGCGGAATGGGCATTATTTTACCGAGAAAACACACAGGTCGTTATTGCTTCATATTTTCCTTGCAATATATACCTAGGTATAACACAAGCATAGCTGGACGCCGATTCATATACTCTAACTCTATACTTAAACTTTCAAACGTCAGTAGTTGGTCGGTAAAAAAAAAGTTTGCGATCTTTGATATCGATGGTACATCGAGGAAATCTCGGCGACATTGTTCCGAAGACACGAGAAGCGCGCATCATCCTCCTTGCTCGAATAATAATCGGTGAAAAATTTTAATTACAAGTATATCAGAAAAATTCCCCTATGGCTACTGTATGCTGCTGCTGCTACTGTTTACAAGGACGTTATTGCGAGAAAGAAAGAGAAAGAGAGAAAAACTCCCTTACGAATTCTGATCGCAAATTAACAAGTTTGATGTCGGCAAAAGCTTGGAGCAGTAGCAATAGCAGCAGCTTAATATTAATCTGCAAGAAGTTGCTTCTCATGAAAGATTCATTACTATACTCTCCTCCAAACAAGCAACACATCCAGCTGGAGTGGAATTCGTTATTTCTTTCACCAGTACGCGAGAACTAGCTTTAAGAGTACATGTATATCTAGATGTATAAAGATAAGCTTTTGCAATGATCCATTAAACAACAACAACAAAAAAATAGATAAAGATAAGAAAATGAAAAAATATAAAGGATGAGAGCTAATGATGTATATATCGTGTGCTTTTTTTATTACAGCGGTGTGCAAGGAAGGCTGTCACCCGGTCCACGGACACTGCAACGTATCCGGAGAGTGCAAGTGCCGGCACGGCTGGCGAGGCGAGCTCTGCGACCAGTGCACCCCATATCCAGGCTGCAAGCACGGCTACTGCAACGGCTCGAGCTGGCAGTGCATCTGCGACACCAACTGGGGTGGCATCCTCTGCGACCAGGACCTCAACTACTGCGGTACCCACGAACCCTGCCAGAACGGTGGCACCTGCGAGAACACCGCCCCGGACCAGTACCGCTGCACCTGTCCGGAAGGCTTTTCCGGGCCAACTTGCGAAAAAGTCGACAATCCCTGTGCCTCGAGTCCCTGCCAGAACGGGGCGAGTTGTAGCGAGGTTGGAGAACAGGCGGTTTGTAATTGTACCGAGGGTTTTACCGGACCAACCTGCGCTACCGATATCGACGAGTGTGCCTCGCAGCCTTGCCTAAATGGTGGTACCTGCATAGATGGCAGGAATAGCTTCACTTGCCATTGTCCACCAGCTTGGCAGGGTAGTACTTGTCAGTTTGACGTCGATGAGTGTGCACTCAAGGAGTCACCTTGCAAGAATTCCGTCACCTGCTACAATCACGCTGGCGATTACACGTGAGTTTATTATATGAAAATACTATTATTATTATTATTATTTTTATTAGATTTAATTTCAACCTTTTTTTTATGAAATTAATAAGATCTTATGTCTATTATTGTGAATATTAAAATCAATTATCATGCAAAATTTTATGAGTACTTCAACAAAACGTAATTCTGATTATCAGATGCAGTAAAATTCAATTATGATTTAAAATTAAAATCTAACGTTTACTCAACGACTTTATCGATAAACTTTTTAATGAAGGAAACATCAGATAATATCGCGATCATCCAAATAATCGTAACTTTAATGCTCATAACAAAAAAAATGTAAGATTCGCACAAGTGTCAAGCAACTCAACCAATGTAATATCATCTTCAATTTTTAAACGTTCTACCTTACAAAATCCATACATTAATTAATGTTAATTATATCCAAGCAAACTCATCGCCACGGGGGTAATACAAGTATAATGTACCACATCTATATATCCCAGTATCCTCGTTAAAAATTGTTTCTCTCAACGTAAATATATATATGTAATATAAAAGCGAAGCAAGATTAAGAAAATAAAGAAACCAAGAAGAAGAAAAAAAAAGTAAAATGATATTCAAGCAAATAACACCGGTACGTCGCTCAAAGGCATAATTAATCGCAACAATTTAATTAGCCAAAAGATCTCCAACCAGTCAACCAGCACCAACTTCCAGTTGTTATATATTATATGCTTTTGCTCCCGGTCCGCGCGCAGTTACATAAATTCCTCCCGTCTTAATACGACTCCATTAAGGAGTGTGTGTCTGTGTACGTTTGCTCTTTCTCTCTCGGGCGTTCAAGTTGAACCAAAAGTGTCAATTACCAAGCAGGACATTTCAACATATCCTTAGCTCCGTTCTCTCTCTCTCTCCCAGCTTGCATTCGCGAACGTCTCGTCGTCACACCGTCGTCTTTCCCTTAGCTTCTTCTTCTTCCACTTCTTCTTCTTCTTCTCTTCAACGTCGCGCACCGGTTCTCATTAAGCGAGTAGTATATACATTTACACGCCCCCCTGCCGGGACACGCGTGTGCGCGAGCGATAACAAGAAGCGGTGTATAGGATCTATACGTATAGACGACGCAAGACGCGGCTACAACAGTAACCACCGCATGTGCTCGGTCTTACTCTTTCTTTCGCTCCAGGCGATATTCGCGCGCAAAAAAAAAGAAAAGAAAAAAAACTTGACGAGCCAACCGGCTTTGCTTTTCTCTCTCTCTCTCTCTCTTTTCTCGCGACGAGATTTTCCCATAGGCGCCGCTTTTTTTCTGTCCGTTTCCTCGTGATGATCGCGAGAGCTTGAAGTTGTAGGGCGTCGTCTTGGCGCGGAGCTGGTTGCAGGTTGGTTATACCTTATTATTTCATGCGTGCGAAAGAGGAGCGCTTATTATATTATGCCAGCAACTGGGATTAGGTCGTTGGGAGATTGCGTTTGACGATCATGATGATGATGATACGACGATGAGATTTGCTGCTCTGCGGGAGGGATACTTGAGTATTTTATGGATAATAAGTGAACGACGACGGGAACGTTTTATATTAAGAGATGCTTACTTTAAACGAATATTTTTGTTATGGCTATTGACTAATTAAGCTTAAATATAAATTTCGTAATAAAATTTGCGTTTTTATTGTGATATTACATTTTGGAGACACTGTTAATACTTTTTTTTTTGTAAATTGCAAGAGTGTGTAATGATAAATTTTTATGTTACGCTAAATTGTTGTATATAAATCATCATTGTCGTGAAAACATTTTTTGATACTTATATTACCTACCGTTGATTAAATTTTATTGCAATCTTAAATTTTTTCAATGATTATTCTTTATATTATTATATACAATTGAAATAAAAAAGAAATAAATATAAAAATTTTCGTTTTCTAATTAATTTGGAAAATAAAATTCAACATTACTATTCAAAACTTAGCGATGATGCAATACTGAAAAAAAGAGGGTAAAAATTAAATAATAAATTTGTTACTTTTTTTTTTTATTATCCACAGGTGTAAGTGTCGAAGTGGGTTCACGGGTAAAAATTGCACGCGCAACATCGACGACTGCGTGGGTCAGTGTCAGCACGACGCGCTCTGCATCGACCTTGTGAACGACTACCACTGCTCCTGCACGCCCGGCTACTCGGGCAAGGACTGCGAGATCGACATCGACGAGTGCGCCTCGAAGCCTTGCCAGAACGGGGGCGAGTGCCGGGACCTGGTGAACGCGTACGAGTGCGTCTGCCCGGTCGGTTACCAGGGGAGCCAGTGCGAGATCGACCGGGACCACTGCAGCCCCAATCCCTGCCGCAGCGGTGCGCAATGCTTCAACACCCAGACCGACTACTACTGCCACTGTCCGGTCCACTGGCAGGGCAAGAACTGCTCCGAGCCCGCGGCCCACAACCCTCTGCTGGGTCTGCTCGACGACAGCCTTGGCTGTGGCAGCGAGGGCACCCCCTGTGCTGGCCGCGGTAGGTGCAGCGCGGGCAAGTGCGTCTGCGATCCTGGCTACGCCGGAGTCCACTGTCAGGAGAACATCAACGACTGCCGGGGTGACCCCTGCCTCAACGGTGGTACCTGCGTCGACCTCGTCAACTCGTTCCAGTGCATCTGCCGGGAAGGCTGGACCGGTGACCTCTGCGACCAAGGTAAGAGCTCCAGCCCCTATCCGATCATTCTTGACCTCTTTTCACCTGATCAGCGACTAATGCAAACCTCCACCTTCTCGGCCACAGACGTAGACGAGTGCCTGAACAACCCCTGCAGAAACAACGGAACCTGTGTCGACGGGGTGGCGGACTTTAGCTGTCTCTGTCGAAACGGCTGGAAAGGCAAGACCTGCGCGTTGCGGGGTGGACACTGCGAGCCTGGGACCTGTCGACACGGGGGCACGTGTCAGGATCGAGGGGACGGCTTCACCTGTCACTGCCCACCTGGCTGGGAGGGTGCAGCCTGCCACATTGCTTCGCCCGCCTGCGCCTCCGGGCCCTGTGAAAACGGTGCGACCTGCGTCAACAGTGCAGGTGACGGGGGCTATCGATGCATCTGCCGCGAAGGGTTCGAGGGACCAAACTGCCGACGTGACGTCGACGACTGTCAACCCGTGCCTTGCCTCAACGGAGGTCGCTGCGTCGACGGGGTCAACTGGTTCCGCTGCGAGTGCGCTCCAGGCTTCACCGGACCCGACTGCCGCATCAACGTCAACGAGTGCGCGAGCGATCCCTGCGCACACGGTGCCACTTGCCTCGACGGCATTGCCAGCTACTCCTGCCTCTGCCCTCCCGGTCGTGCCGGCACCCACTGCGAGCTATTGAGGCCCGCGGGTCTTGGGCCAGGCTGCCTCGCTGCCAGCTGGGACGACGACTGCAATCTGTGCGAATGCAGAGCCGGAAAGAGCCAGTGCAGCAACGTCTGGTGCGGCCCAGGTAACTGCCTCAATGGTACTGGAGGAGGAGGCTGCCTCGCTCACGAGGTCTGCGTGCCCTCGCCCGGTGAGAGCTGCCTGGTGCCGGGCTGCCCGGCCTGGGGGGAATGCCGACCAGTAGAAAGTGGTCGCCGAGTGGGTCCACCCGCTTTGCCTGCTCCGCCGTCTTGTTGGCCCGGCCAGGCAACGCCAGGACCGACCTGTGCCCGACTCAGCATTCTGCTACGTCGTGAAGCTCTTGCTCCAGGCACCTCGGTCGAACTGCTCTGCCGGCGGCTGCGTCGGTTGCTTGCCGACCCGCGCAGGCCGCAGTCGGTCGTGCTACTCTGCGATCTCAAGCCCGGTGACAACGACACGGTCGAGGTTACGATATTCTCCGAAGCCGCGGCTGCAGCGGCACGTGACCTTGGCGAGGCCCTAAGTCGACTGCCGATCAGTGGCCGTCCCCTCGCCCTGGCTTCGGTTCTCGAAGTCAAGGTCGAGACGGCCTTGTTGAGCAGCGAGGCTGCCGCTGCAGGGGGCGGTCCTGGGGACGGAGGCTACCTTGCGGTCCTCGGTGGCGCACTCGTCACAATTCTATTGGTCGCATTGCTGTTCAGCCTATGGTACGTGCGCGTCGCGCGACAGCAACGCTCTGGCCTCACCGCGACGACCAGCAGCGAGACCTCGTTACATAGGCACCACCGCGGCGACCTCGACGAAAAGTCGAACAATCTACAGAACGAAGAAAATCTGCGCCGATACGCAAATCCCCTCAAGGAGCCAGACGCGGAGCCCAGAGTCTCGGTAGTCAGGCCGCTGTCTGGTGCGGCATTAGGTCCCCTGGGGCCACTCGGGCCGCTCGGACCCGCCGAGGAGAGCCTCGAGATGGTCAGCGAAGAAGGCCGACATAAACTGCCTCCACTTTACAAGCCACCCTGCGCCGAAATGCGAAACAACACAGCGAGCTTCAGTTACGAGGAAGGACCTCACAAACCTTACAGCAAACCCCGGCTACAGGAGCCGACCTACAACCACCATCATCATCATCAGCTGCAGCATCAGCAGCAACTGCCGGCAGGTAACCAGCCAATCAACCCGCACCAGCAAATGCTCACGGTGCACGTCTGAGCGCCGAGCCCGGCCGAGCAGGGCCGCTCGAGACCTTCCGCGCGATCGTTTCTCTGCGATTCTCGTTGAGGCTTTTTAAGGCTGGGTTACGGGACCGATACATACGCCTCTTTTCTTCAGTGCAGTGTGAGAGGACGAAATTTTTTTTTCAAGTGAGCGTGAGGATTTTTGTAGTTTAATTAATAGTGATGATGAGTCGTGAGTGGCGGTGCGCGAAGCGCACGAAAAATCTTATTTAATTAACTCACGCGTTCATTCCGTAAATGGACAAAGTTTTTATACTGTCTTTCTCTCCACGCGGTAGATGACATTTTTTTTTTTATTATTCATTGTCGACGCTTTGAATCGTAATTATTTTTTATTTGAAAAGTTTTATTTACTGTTATGAATGTTTTTCTTTTTTTTCAATTTTTTTTTTAATTGATTTAATCTTAATCAATAATCATTTAATGAAATCTCTTTATCGCTATCGATACAATAGATCGCGCAATTTGATAGTTTCTTTGAAAAAGAAAGATTAATCAATAATGCACTTTGCAAACGAATTTTGATAATCAAAGATATTAACGAAATCTTTTTGATATAAAAAAAAAATATATATATAACGCGACAATAATTACACTAAAAAGAACAGAAAATAAAATGCTAAAATTAGCATAAATATAGTAATAATATTAATTAATAATAATCACCACGACATATGACTGTTTAATGCTAAAAAAAAAAGAAAATAATAATTATGTCGAGTTGTTATCGTTGTACATATGTACATAGCCTGTACTTATTAATTTTACTAAGCCTGTATGAAAAAACCGCGAGATGTTGTTGCGGTGAATGGAGAATAGGAGAGATCGAACGAAACAAGAAGATAAAGCGATTTTTATTTGGAAATAAATAATATAGATGTGTGCGAACGTGTTATTTGTCACGGGGACAAAAAAAAAAAAAATAATAAAAAAGTTAATTATTTGTCAAAATATGAGATGTTCTCAAGTGCGCGCGCTCTATAACTTTAAACTTTTTTCTACTTACTTTACGCGTCATTTTGTAAAACACTTGCGGTCTTTGACACTTTTAGCGCCAGCGTAATTATATAAAAAAAAAAAATATATACTACCGGCTCTCTGGTTGTGATATTGCAAGATAGACTTTTCTAAAAAAAAAACAATTTTTTACAGTGTGACAATCGCATAATATAAACTTTTATAAGGAAAAGTCTAATAGTAGCATTCACAATCATAAGAGATTGTAGAAAGTATATGATGACGATCAACGACATGAAGTGATATATATTATATACATATACCTTTATAAATTCGCGTGAATTGAGTTGTAAAAATTTGTAACTAAGATTTTACAAACTTGCGTGCTTTATAAAATACATATATAACTACACACTACGTTGTATGGTTTTGTGTGTTTTTTTAGGAAAAAAAAAGCTTTCTCGAACATAAAAAAAAGAACCTCGACTTAAACACGCACACTCGTCTTGACGCATATATTATATACATATATATACAGCAGGCTTTTGTACGTTCCTTCAAACGAGACATTGTGATACTGATGGAAGCGCGCGGCGTTGCGACGCCACTATTTTCTTGTACTTTTTTCGTCTCATGCTGATCTTTTTTTTTTTTATTATTATTTTATTATTTTAATATTATTATTATTAATATTATTTTATTTACCCTTAATCTCCCATTCCTATTCCCTTCATCCAATTATCCTTTTTAAAATAACGATATTAATTTTTTGTAATCGCGCCACCTTCTGTCTATTAAAAAAACAACGCATTTATATATCAAACAGAAGACACTTGTATTGAATCGTGTTGCGAATCGTAGCCACATTTGTCTCGTGTGTCTCGCGCTGAGAGACAGAGAACACAAGCATTGCACGGTTGCTTCGTTACGAGGGTCAACTAGACATTTAAATAAATAATTATTAAAAAAAAAAAATGATAAATAAAGTAAAGTAAATAATAAAAAGAAAAAACAATGGTAAATGATTGTGTAATACAATAGAGTGTTAAGGCTTTAAGATTGAAAGATTCGCGCAGCCAGATAAAAAAAAGCATACGTATATTGTAAATAAAAAACAATTTTTTTATAAATATTAAATATGTATTAAAGAAAGCATTTTTAGCGAGAGTGAGAGAAAGAATAAAAGAGAGAGAGAGAGAGAGAGAGAGAGTGAGAGAGTGTGTGAGAGAAAGGCGTCACAGCTTGCGAGACAAAGGATTCATTTTTATGCGTCGAACGATGGGAACGAATTTATCTCGTAAGCTATTTGCCGAATATTTTGAGCGTGCAATTCGTCCGCATAAGACACGATTACACTTTACATCTCACAGATACATACCAAACACATTTTTACATACTCACACACAAACAAATCCAATAACACAAACATACACACCATCTTAGCTTGTATACACCGTTATTGAATGGCTTCTTTTAAAATGGAAGACAAGCGCTAATAAACAAAAAAGGAATAAGATGAACAAACAAACAAACAAACAAACAAATCACAAATTTTTTTATATAATAGAATTTTTATTTTATAAAGAGGAAGATTAAAAGAAGAAGAAAAAAAAACTATATTATATATACAATCGCAATTAAGGAAATAGATAGATCGATTATTATATTATAAAAAATGTATTATTAATATTATATTAATTATTAATAATAATTATTATTTCGACATATAAAAAAAAGAAAATCATCAGTTTTGTTCGAATTTATTTTAAATTCCCTCTTTTTTTCTTTTACAACTATACTACCATATATTTCCATTTTCATTATATCCACCCACACGATCTTTCCTCGACCTTGCATTTGTACATCCTATTTTACGATATATATCTCTTACACAGCTTGGAAACGTATTTATTTATATATAAACACGCATCTCTCGCACACGCGACATACGCTATATGGTAGGTATAAAATAGCTCACAGATTAAACCGTCCATTCGCGTTTAGAACGCGCGACAAAATCCCTTAAATTCAAGCTCTTCTTCTTCTTCTTGTCCTCCTCCATCCAATTCCAAACCGGATAAATCTCGTAAACGAAGTTCCGCAGGATTTCTCGCGTACGCGATTAATCGCTGAAAAGAGAGAGAGAGAGAGAGGAGGGATGTTTCCCGCATTCCACCAAGTAAAAGTCCTTGCGTGCCGTTCAAGATAGAAAAAGGAAAAGAGATAGCCGCCACACGCGTCGGAGGTCGAGAATTTCAATAAAGATCGTGCTGCTGCTGCTACTTGGATCTTTTTCAGGATGGAAGGGAGATGCTGCTACTGGCTGGATTTCGCTGCATCCTTGTCGTCGCCGTCGTCGTCGTTGCAAACTTGCACGTGCCACTTGAATTTTTCACTTAGCAGCGATTGGATGTATAAGTATCTAGAAAGGGACTCAAAAGAAAAAGGAGGACGACGACGTTCTCTCGTAGTCTCGTGTCGTAGCACATTCGAATGTCGCATATATACTCATATAAAGTGCTGGTGCTAGTGCGAGAAAAACAGAAAGAAAGAGAGAGAGAGAGAGAGAGAGAGAGAGAGAGAGAGAGAGAGACGTGTCTTCCGGGACGCGAGAGTCAAGAGAGCGGGATGCGCGACTGATTTATCGCGGATTTACCCCCTTACCTTCACTCTTCTTATCCTTTCTTTTCTTATATGTATATAGCTTGGTAATCGATCGGCGTTTTGGTATAACGAAGACGACGTGCACTTCTCGCTGCTGGTGCATAACATTATATACCTACAAGCTATGGTATAGGTATTATATATATACCTTGAAATATGAAGCGGAGAAAGTCGGGCGCCAAATGTGCTTCTGATATACCTTACTGATGCTGCTGTTGTTGCTGCACTCCTAGAGATGAGCATTCGCAAGAGAAAGAAAGAGAGTTATAGTTTTAGAAGCTTTTGAGATTTTTAGCACACGTGAGAACGTCGACTCTTATTCGCTAGAGATGCGCTAGCGCTACTTATAGAGAGTTTGCTGAATTTATTTTTGGATGAATTTATGGGGACGAATAGATTTGTTTTATTTGCTGAAGACATATATATTTGTATATGCTGCTTTCATTTTAATTTTGGCTTTTCCTATACTCTTGATTTTCTTTGATGGCTTACTTTTTATTATTTAAAATGGTAAAATAAATTATTTAATTATTTTTTTTTGCAAAAAGTAATAATTATTTATTGCAATAATGTATTAGTAAAAAAATTTTTTTCGAAATGTATGATGTGAGATATGCAGAGATTTTTACTAAAAATTAATTATTTTATTAATCCGATGATTATCATTAATTACAAAGATAAAAACAAAATTATATTTACTATTTAAAGTGTAATTGATAGTATAGAAATGTTGATAATATTAATAACTATTCCTGCAAGTCATATAATTTTATCGAATAGAACTTTTTTTTCATGACAATTAAATAAAACTGTCAGTTTAAAAAAAAATATTATTAATGATGAAATAAAAAAAATAAATTTAAATACTTACTAATCAAATTACAGCAATAATGATCTTTTTGAAATGTATTAATATAATATTAGAACTTAAAAAAGGAAAGAATTTGTTGAATTATAAGATTAAATAAATTTTCTAATAATTAATAAAAATATAAGTCACATTGATAATATTATCAACATTAAGAAACTAAATGGGTTAAATCGTAACATTAATATTATATATCAATAGAATCGTATATATAAATATTTTTATTTATTTACACAGATTAGAGGAATGGTATAAGTATGTGCAAAAACTATCGCCACTTTGATCTAGATCGAAGATAAGGGCTCACGTTTTTATTGTCTTGAAAATGTAGGGTATAATAGATAAAATTCAACGGCGTAGATTGGTCACGTGTAGAGATATTTAATCTTTGTTATTAAAATATATAAATACAAGAACCCGATGATCCGTAATGCATTGTACCTATAGTTCATTCAAGATGATTCTCTCACACCTGCTGATATTTGTAACAGTTATCGTTAGCATAAATGGTACGTTTATTTCTAATATATTCAACTTTAACATAATAAATTATTTATTCGATTTTTTTTTTTTTTTTTTGTAACAAATAAATGATAAAATTAATATAAAATTTAATATATCAACTGAATTTTATAAAAACAAATTTCTGCAGTTATAAATCACAAAGCTAAATTAAAATAAGTCGATATTTTCTAGGCGCGTTCTTCGGTCGAGAGCCAAACTCGATCTTCCCTGGAGGTCGCATAGTCGGAGGGGAGAGCACGGTGATCGAGGAGCACCCGCACCAGATATCCTTGGAGCGTCTGGGTCGTCACACCTGCGGAGGTTCGATCATCTCTTCGCGTTACGTCCTGACCGCGGGTCACTGCGTCTCCTCCTCGGCCTCGCAGCTACGCGTTCGTGCGGGCAGTACCATAATCGGTCGTAACGGCAGTCTTCACCAGGTCGAGCGGATAATCCGACATCCAGACTACAAAACGAATCGTCATGGAGTACCGATCAACGACGTTGCCCTGCTGCGGCTAAACAGCAGCTTCGTCTTCGATGCAACTCGACAACCGATCGACCTCTTCTCCCCGGGAGACGAGGCTAAACCTGGAGTCAAGGCCATAATCAGCGGCTGGGGCAGTGACGGCAAGACCATGCCCAGCCAACTCCAGAGCGTCGCGATACCGATCGTTAGCAAGCAACTTTGCGACACCGCTTACAAGCAATTCGGTGGCTTGCCAGATGGACAAATCTGCGCTGCCTATTACGGCGAGGGTGGCAAGGATTCCTGCCAAGGTGACTCCGGGGGTCCGCTCACCATTAAGGGAAGGTTAGCGGGTATTGTTTCTTGGGGGAGTGGCTGTGCCGCGCCTTACTATCCTGGTGTATACACCGAGGTTGCGTATTTCCGCAAATGGATAGATGAAAATTCCACTCCTTGAGATAAAGCGACCAAATTTGTTGAATTTCTAACGATTGCAGGAATACTTGCCTTCTGATGCGCTTAAAATAATTTCTTGTTCACTCACTCACTCACTCATCCATGCACTGTAAAATACATATTTTAATTGACCTTAATAAAATCATAAGAATATTATACTTATTGTTTTTGTTTATTCACCTTAATAATTTCACTAAGCTATTAAAAAAATTACGTTTTATTGTATAAAAAAATAATAATATAATTATTATGGAGCAGAGAAATTTGAAATAAAGTTAATAAAAAATGCAAAATTAAAATTTTATTGGAATTGTGATTACAATAAAAATTAATAAAATTATACATTATTTTCGATATTTACTGTTAACAATGAATTTGAAAAATTAAACAACTATGATAAATGAGTCGAAATCGTACAACTGTATAATTACAATTTTTATAACCGCACAGAATTAAATTTACCTCATTACCTTTACACTTGTTAAAAAATTATATTAAATGAAAAAAAAATTCTTATCTTTCAAATTTGATCTTATTTTAGCTCTTAAACTTATTTCTTATCATAAAGAAAAATACAAAAAGTTCAATTTCCACCGAGATGTAATTATATTAATATCTTTAATATAATATTAAATAAAAATAATAACTTCGATTAAAACTATTGATGTCTTAAAGTATACATAAAAATATAATAAATCACGAATCACTCGGTTAATCGCAGGTACTCTTTGTTTTATCTATGCTATATTGATTGACAATTTATCGCGCATCGATAAAAAGATTCTAATAGAAGATAAATCACAAACAGTTTCTTTTTTATAGTAATACATTTTATGTATATGTTGTTGCAATTAATGGGGAAGCGCCTTGTAGTATCACAACATATGATTTTTCTTCATCATGTTTTTATTCATATAAAATAACCGAGATATTTTTGTATATTTATTTATGTAACCGATGTGCGGTTTAATTTATTTACATAGATAGTTACAGCTATATGTCATGAAAATATATTTCTCTTGCAATTTGTGACTTAAAATGTAATAATTTTATACGGCATATTTTAATATATATTATACACGGACATATACAAAGTGTGAAAATATAATTATGATAATCTATCATTAGGCAATAGTAGGTATATACCAAGTACAACGGTACATGCAGTACAATGGCATTTAAATTTATAATATTACAGATTATAATTCTTTTTTTTTTTTTTCAAAAAATAGTTGAAGGCATTAAGAAGCTAGCTAACGTATTGTTTTATCAAAATGTGCTTCCACGTTCTAAGACACTAAATTTTGTATTTATTTAGTTTTAGGCCTAATAGAATAATATAATTTTTTTATTGAGATCATTTTATTTTAGAATATTGTAATAAAAAAAAATTATAACATTTTTGACACATTACAAAGTTAACTATTTCAATAAAAATGAGATTTCTATGTAATTTATATCATGATGTACTAAAATAAAAAAAAGACGTATTACATTAGAATAGACAAAAACATTTGATGAAAATTATAAAAGCGTCCCAGTTATTGGCCTTCATTGTTCCATGATTCTTAGTCGTTGGCACATTCTACAAACCAATACAATGACAACAAACACTCGGCAGTACTGGAATCGTCAGTTAATTGAAAACACTAAGAATACGAAACAATGAAAAAGTATTAGTTATATACTATCAGACAACTTATACAAATTCAGTAAAATATGCAAAAGTCAATTCGATTATCAATCTCCACCTGTGTGTATTCCATTATAAAAAAAAAAAAAAAAAAAAACAACTTGAGTATATGTTCACAGACACACCGATTAACATGCAAGAAGCTCAACACATCGTATCTATAGTATGTCTCATCACAAAAGTTTTGTTCAATATGCATCATCAACACTGATTACAAATCTCTCGAGATAAAATTTCGATAATGAGTCTGACTAACGCAAAAGACGTAGTTTTAGCCTGAGTACAAAGTAGGCAATAATACGCAAGCTAACAACAAAACCAGCAAGAGCAAAAACGTCGACCCAGTAATCGGCTTTGTCCATAGACATGTCTATAAGAAATTTACGCGGTGGTTTGTATAAACAAAAGTCTTCGGGGCATTTGAGATTCTGACGATCGTAGCCGAATATCGTGATCATCGCACCTTCGAAACCATAGCGCATATACGAGACGTAACAGAAGATTCTCAGATACGTTGGTACAGCGTTGAGATTGAGGAAAAAACCGGAGAAGAGTATGATCGGTACTGTTGATACGGGTCCGATAAATACACCAGTCTGCAAAAAAAAAAATACAAATTTTGATTTTAATGTAAAATTTTATTTTGTGTTTGACTGATAATTTAAAACAATTAATTATTTTAATAAAAATAAATTAAAAATTTTACCTCAACGCTCATTGCAGCGCCTATGAGCAAACCAATCGATTGAGCAACCAAAGACGTTAATACGCAAATACTGAGAAACATGAAAAACCTTTTGCTTTCAAGTGGCTGAGCAGTCATGAAGTAAACAATTATTACGTAGGCTACTGTATAAACGATCTGCAATATAAAAAAAAAAAAAAAGAAAAAAAAGTAGATTTATTACTCTCGTTAAAACTGAGTACATATATAAATGCAAGCTATATACATAGAAATTTTTATGTTAATTACTTGAAATGGTATATCAGTCAAGGTCCTCGCTAAGTAATACGATTTAATTGAGTACCAGTAATTTAAATGTTCTCGGGCAAAAACCGCCATCTCCATCGGGACTAGAAATATTTTAAAAATATATATTGAATTATCATCAATGATATTAGTATTAATATTAATAAAATTATATAAGATTTAAGCTTACAGGTAAGAATCGTTGGCATCATAGCAGTGAACATGACAAACATAACGGTAAAAAATAAACAGCCAGCATTGCTCATCGTTTTAGAGGCATCGTCGCCAATATCGTAATAAATTGTACCAATTAGAAAACCAACAACTATGTGCGATACTAATCTCAGCCGCGTTAACGTCTGCAACAATATTACATAACATATTATTTTAAAAATTATTTTTCAGTTACAATATCTTATGAATTTTAGAAAAATTGAAAAAACACTCACGAGATCGCGGGTCTGAGAGAGAAATGTGCGTTTAAGCAGGACCCAAAATTGTACCCAATCACTGGTTGGAAATCCGACCTTCTGTTCGATGCTTTCCACGCTATCTAGAAGCGAGGTAGTACAGGAGGGTACACTAACGACACTAGTCCCAGTAGTAGCCGTGGTTGGTTCAGAAGTCGTTGGTTTTGCAACAACAGTTCCATCCACAGGTATTAAAACCTCGGTAGTTGGCTGCTTAGCTATGTCGTTAGCGACGCTGTTTACCGCATCCAGAACCGCCTGTTGTTGCTGATAATTGTTACATTTTCCATTATTCACTGCTGACACCAACTTCTGAAGACACTCGCCGTGTTCACCACACGCTACCTCCATCACTGTAAAAAAAAATGATGACTTAGATGTTGATTTTAACTGTTTTGTTAATTTTATAGAGATTTGAATAAGTATTACCATAGTCGGCGGGATTGTGATAGCTCGGGCAATGCAGGCACATCGAGGACAAGAAGGGAACTAGTCCTCCCACGTTTCCTCGATAAATGCACTGACCCTCGGCAAGAATGTATAGATGATCAAACATCTCGAACAGCCTTGCACTCGGCTGATGTATCGTGCAGATTATTGTTCTTCCTAAGAATTTTCGAAATTAATCGTCGGTATATTTTCAAGCATAATACTAGCTGATGGATGTAAAATTAGAACTTACCTCCTCTGCTGAGCGATTTTAGCAAACTCAGACATTGAAAACACGAGGAACTGTCGAGGCCAGACGTAGGCTCGTCAAAGAACATAACCGGTGGATTGTTCACCAACTCGAGAGCAATAGACAGTCTCTTACGTTGTCCACCACTTAAACAGTGGGTTTGAGTATTACACGCCTCGGTTAAACCGATCATCTCGATGATCTCTTGGATCTACAATGTAAATAAAAACATGTGATTTTAAAAAGAAAATTTACCTTATTTCACATCATTGACCAAAATTTCACAACAAAATAAATTTTTGTATGTTTATAATTAAGACTTACCACAACTCTTTTGGCGCCTGCGCCAACGTCTTTGCCAAGTTTTAAATTCGCGGAAACCGTCATAGCTTCGTAGACGGTCAAGTGTGGCAGGAGACAATCATCTTGCATGATGTAACATGACATTTTTCGAAATCTTCGAAGAATTCTGTCTTTTCCATTTATCAATACTGATCCACTCAAATTTGAAGTTCTAAAAGAAAAATGCAAGTAAGTAAAATGTTGGGGAAAAAAATGAGTTAGTTAATATGCAAGTATTAGATGAATTTTCAGTAAAAAGAAAAGTCATTATTGCAAAAAGACAGTTTTTTTTTTTAATGTCACAAGTACAATGTAATCAAGTAATTATATTTTTTCTATGACTAAACTTTCGTTATATGCAATAAAACTTTGATTGTCACATGACTAAACGTTTTTATGATAGGATAAATAACTCTTTATGATTAATTCATAGTGTAGTGGCAAATAAAACTTTATATCACAAGTTTTAATTTCTTAATATTAATTATTCATGCAAGTCATCGTAACTTCTGTTAAATAAAAAAAACGATTAATATATTACTTGTAACCAGCTAGGACGTTCATCAGTGTACTTTTGCCAGCTCCAGAAGGCCCCATGATAGCAGTTAATTCACCGGATTTAAATTTACCTTGTACGCATTTCAATATAGACTTGTAACCTGGAAATAAAAAAACAAATTATTGAAAAAAATTTTTCTCAATAATAAAAATATTAAATCAATTTACACCTCTCAATGTAATATGTTTATTTTATACAATTTGTGAATAATTTATCGTACAAAAGAAATCTCTCCGATAAATTAACTCATTCGTTCATTCATAATTCAAATTATAGTAATAAAAGCAAAAATAAAAGTATCAACCTTTTTGCCTATCTTCATAGACACTGTAAGTAAGATTTTTGAATTCTATATCGACAGGTGGTCGGCGTGGTAAATGGGTTAGCGAGATGGTAGGTTTCTTTCCAGATTGGCCATAATTCGATGGTCCATTTGTCATTTTGCATTGTTGTGAATTTGCCACCTCAGAACCAGCACTGTTACACATGCAATGTGACATGTCGTTTTGTGTATCCCTGAAAAAATACAAAAATTTTTTGGAGATTGTAAAAATGTTATAAAAATAAAACTTTAATTCTTATTCAACGAAAAATTAGCCTTTCTTGTAATTAACAAACATTTTTTGATTATAACATCTCTTCTTTCGTGATAGTAAAAATAGTAAATAGTAAAAATAACAATAATAAAAATTAATATAATTAGTTGTAATTAATTATTATAGTTATTATAAATTATTAATTGTAGTAATATTATTGTGCCACTCACTGTCAATATATTATTATATCTTTTATATCTTTATAAATGAGTTTTTGCCCGTAAATTTTTAAAATAAAATAATTATAATTCTGTAGAATTTATATAATATCACAGTTTTAAAGATATTTTTGTAAGTAATTGTAGTTATAGGAAATTTTTTTGAAGATTGTAAAGACTTTGGCTGTGGTTTCTGGCTAATATCCAATATTATGTCAACAAATATCATTTTTATTTCTTAATGTTTCGTAGTGCCAATAAGTTTTTAGTCAATAAATATAGTGTTTGATCTTAATATCTTACGATGTATATATTTATAATTATTTTTATATTTGTAATTTTAAAATGCGTAATCTTTTTAATTAAAATAAAAAAAGCATATAATAATGAATACATTTTTCCAGATTTTATAGTAATCGCATGAGGCAAATTATTTACGGATAATAATTATTAGTAAAAATAAATCCATAAAAAAATTATTAGGTAACAAAATAGTTAAAAACATAATTTATTATTTATTATTATCATAATAAAAAAATAGTAAAGAAATTAAAATTATTATGATAGTTAAAATACATCTATGTTAACGCAGATTGATAATCTTGATGATCAGCTGTCGCTTAACTAGATAATGGTAAATCGATAAAGTCGTTCACACTTAACTGCGTGCTCACATAATATTATTATCTAATTTGCTTCAAAATAAGCTTTATTTTTATTTGATATTAACGTTTGTTAATACTATTTATCATTTCAAGATAATATAGCATATGTTTGACTTTGAAATTATATTTATAAGTATATTCATAAAGAAACAAACTCATAAATATATATCTAATTATCGATCAAAATCAGTACATTAAAATTTTTCCAATCA
This sequence comes from Leptomastidea abnormis, assembly GCA_030522805.1. NCBI lineage: Eukaryota > Metazoa > Arthropoda > Insecta > Hymenoptera > Encyrtidae > Leptomastidea > Leptomastidea abnormis. Next base: position 19,474 of record JAPYZE010000637.1, read on the forward strand.
ATTTAATGCAAACAAAAGACTTTTACTGAATGAAAGCCTTTTTAAAATAATTTTCAAGAGAAATGCCACGTGGTTTATTCAAGTAGTTGTACAAGCTCTTGGTCGAAGGTCACCACGCCAGCGGGGGTGGATGATCAATTTGTACTTGTGTCAAGATCCTCTTATTGTGGTATTATTTGACAAAGAGAATTTTGCTATGACGCCTGTTATTCGCAACTTTGTTATTTTCGTTCTAAGCTCATCGATTGAAACAATGTATTTAAATAATATTTTTTTTTATATCTTTTCTAAAAAATTTTTGTAGTAACTTCTTCATAAAATTTAATTTTAAACGAATTTTTATTTTAAAAATACCTACGTTAATTAAGCGATAAAATGGTGTTTCATAAAATATAAATTGTTATATTTTAATTTGCATTTTTTAACAGTTCCTATAGTATATGTAATGCTTATACAAGTATTTGCATTCAAACCAAAAAGCTCTCTTGGGCTTTCTTACATAAATTCCATGTAATTCGAAAGCTTTGCATTATATTTTCATATTACTAGTTATTAAATTTTTAATCCAATAATAAATATTTTTATATAATTTTTTTTTATTTCTCATTTATATTTGAGCCACGGAAATTCACAAATAACTTCTGAATATAAATTATTTGTGAATTAATTAACAAACAAATAATTGAAAAAACATGTAGGTATTGCAAAAAATACACAAAGCCATTAAAATTTTCCGCATCATAATTTAACTGGTCTCCTTAAAATACACACAATCAATATAACGAACTACCAATTTAAAAATGATATGAAAGAAAAAAATTTTTATGTAACATAACAACTCTGCCCTCGTGAAATTAGATAGCAATGTATTAAGTATGTCGTAACAACAAAGTTACACACAATACAACAATCATTCATCGAGTGAAGCCGACTATCTATCAACAGGGCTTCCGGCACGTACAAAAACTACCTATCGCGAAAGTAATTCTTTTATACATGCATGTATTTATTGATCGCTCATAGATAAATCGAGCTGACTTTACTTTTCTCATAAAAAAAAAAGAAAAAACGAAATGAAGCGACCTTCCGTGTGAATTTAACTCCTCATTCCTTTAATAACAGACAATTATCATTTATCATCGGAATTAAGCATTAACCCGAGCCTAATTGACATTCACCTTTAATTCTTATAAGCTAACATTCCATAAATTTAAAATAAGATATTAAAGATCATACTAAAAATTTTAGTTTTAATAATTTAAAGTACACAAAAAAATTTTGAAGCAATTGTTAAAATTAATGTTGTATTACATTATAATACCATTACCTTGCTATCATGTTGTTGAGATTGTCAAGGTGCAAGGGCAAAGGGCGAATTGTCACCTGGTGACTTCCACCGGGTATAAATTGAATTTGTTCGGCGCCATTAAGATATGGTGAAGTAGCGCCTGGTTCGAGTGTAATGTTTGAGAGGTCTGACATTTTCAAGGATTCTTTATTTTTAGCTTAACTTAAACTGCTCTCTATAACATAAAGAATAAAATTTTGATTAGAAATTTAAATATTTTTAAGTTCGTTTCTGTAAGGAATAGAAATTAAATAAATAATATTTATATTTAAAAAAAATTCTGAAACAATTATTGGTCAATTAGATGTAAATTAAAGCTTATAAAAATTATAACAAATTATTGATGTAAGTATTAATTATAACGAAACTTAAAAAAAATTAGTTATATTTTGAACCATTAATTTTAGTTATAATTTCATCCTGGATTTTCTAACTAAAATTTATGTTTAGTTATTTTAAATTTGATTATGATTGCATTGTATGTTGTATATTTTAATGATAAGCAAGGGATAGTAATTTTGTATTTTTTGCACAGTCATCAATGTAAATTTGCAATCAAGATTTACAAACTATATAATTTTAAAATGTTCCACATGGTGCAATTTACAGTCTTATCATTTGTAATATTAAAATTTTTTTTTTAGTTGATGATTGATAACATTTTTTTAAACCGTAAAGGTCAGTCAATAATTTTTACACTTAAGTATAAACTTTCTTGGGTAGAATTTACAATTTAAATAAGTAAATAAAAGTAAAAATTATTTATAATTTAAAGTTATTTCTTATACGAATAAAAAATATGATAATATAAACACTATATTATAGTCCATAATTTATTTCAAACTTTAAGTCATTTATATTTATAATTTAACTCTTATATATATATATATATATATATATATATATATATATATATATATATATATATACACATATATATGTATAATCCATATAAATAATAAATGCAAGAAAATATAATTATAAGCAATAACATAAAATGCTCTTAAAATATTATTCTTAACAGAAAGTTTTGCATTATTTTATTAAAACATTAAATTAATCAAAATTAATAAGACTATAAATTAAACAAAGAGTGCACGTTAAATTTTTTCAAAGAAATTGGATTCTACCGCTTTTGGACTAAAAAGAAAAAGAAGAATAATAAGGAGGTCGTGCTATATGGGAGTGTGCGTGCAAGTTCTAAAGTCAGTCTTTTTATAGAAATTAAACGCTCAATGTATAGCCAAGTTTTAAGTTTACCGGCAGGTAGCGATAATAAAAAGTTATTACAGACTCGGTAAAAAATAATAATTCATAGGTAAATTAGTAATCCAGTCAATAGCCTGAAATCATTAAGTATTAATATTATACACGTGCTACCGGTGTAAATTTCCATTTCTTAGGGAAAAGATGCCAAGCCATAGATACATTGGCTATTTCGGCAAGTTGGTCTGTTTTTTTGATCTTTTCTATTCACTTGATAAGTAGATTATTTAAAAATCTTTCGCCGATAGCATCTAGCCTTGTACGCCAATATAAAAAACTTACTGGAATAACGAGTATAATTTATTTCTCCATCAAAAAAAAAAAACTTAAGAAGCACCGACCGAATATTGCATTTTGGTTCTCAAGCTTCGTGAGATTAAAGTTACGCGCGTCAGACAAAAATAAGTAGTTGACATTTTATGGCAGCTCACAAATTGGGCGCGTAAAGTTTTGCTTTAAAGAAGCATTTGAAAGTAATCCAAACTCTTATTCAATTAGCATACAAAGCTGTTCGAGAGTATATATAGTTTTGAAAGTTTACTTGTTTAAAGCGGATTATGCAAACAATCAACTGAAGCATATTTAAAATCTTTTCAACTTTATTTTTAGCGCTCGGAAATTATTTTAATAATATGAGATTTTAAAATATATAAGTACTTTAATAGTTAATTTTTATACCGTATATATCACGTTTAATTTATTCATTTTTTTTTGATAAAATTTTTTATTTTAAAATACGTATTTTTTAAAAGAAAAAATTAATAATCATACTTACAATGAACTTGAGAAAAAAATCAGCAAACAGCCAAAACTGTAAAATTTATAACTGTTGTTGATTCAGTTGTGCATTTCAATGCATTTTATTTTTTTTGTCGGATGATATACTTCGTTATTTTAAAAAAATCAACAACTACAAGAACAGCAAAAATCAATCCAAATTCTTCTATTTTCGAACAAACCACGAAGAATCAACACAAAGCCAATAATAAACACGTACTGAAATCGCCCCTTGTACCTACTTATATCACCGAAAAATACTGTCACAAAGAACCCCTAAAAACTCTTCTTCCAATAACCAACGTATACTCGGCTCGTCCGTGACTTTATAATTACTCCAGCGACTGAATAACCCAGTAGAGTCAGCTGTGAATTAACAGGCATTACGCGGTGGGTCGATGATGATGATGATTATGCCGGGGTAAGTAACACGGACAACACGCGACGAGGAGAGCTGTATCGCATTGCCGGCTTCACGGAGTCCTGGGAGCCAACTGACCGAGATACTTATAGCTTGTATAAAAGAGGGCCGTGCCGCGACCGCGACTCTCTTTTTATTCTTGCTATATGTATATTATACCGCTGCTACTGCCACCACTACTACCAGTACTTACCATCAGCGCAGCAACGTAGTTCTGCCACTATACTGCAGTGCCGTAATCGCAGCTCGGCGACTCCACTGCGCCACAACGAGTTTCGGAGTCGTCGGAGCGAGTGAGTGCTGTGCCAGCGGGGAACAAAGAGAGAGCTCTGAGATATGTATATACGAAGCAGGCACAGGGGCAGGAAACAGAACTTACACGTATATATCTACACACACACATATGTATCTCTTTTTTTCTCTTTTTCTTTCTTTCTTTCTTTCTCTCTCTATCCCTGAATTTTACTAGCGCGTTGAGATTTTTTTGTTGCGTGTCAGGAGATAGGAGAGAGCGTGTATAATATCTTATTTCTTTGAGATGAGATTAATTCAGCTATATTTTAGAGCAGTATAAACGACTGTAATATGAATATTTACAAATAAATTTATGAGCAATTTAAAATAAAAAAATAAATATTTAAAAATTAAAAATTTTATCAAGTGTGATATGCTGAATTTATTAGAAAATTACAAATTTACCGAAAACGTTTATTTGAAACGAATGTAAGCGTCATACAATACTTAATTTAGTATACCGATCGCGAATAAAAGCGTAACGATATGATTATAAAGCGGGTACAGTTCAAGAGAATATTTTATATATGTATTAAGTGCGGGTAAGCTAGCTATATAGATACGAGATCAGATATCGCACTTGACCGAGACCATGAAGCTTACTATATATAAATTAACTCCTGCCGCTTGACCTCACGAAAATAGATGCAGTATCCGTAAAAGCAATTAGGAAGTATATAGGTACACACGTGTATGCAAGGCATACACCATATGATACGTGTTGAAGGATATAGCAAGGTCGAGGATTTCAGTCTTTTCCTTTTGAACTTAAATTTATATGATTATGGATGGAACCAAGGACAAAGTTTAAAACTACGTCATCGGTAAATATATATACCGAGTGTTGATAAAAATTAAGGAAGTATATTGTCACACGCTTGTATACTGGATGGGATCGTAATTGAGCTTCCATCTGCGAATTGTGAAGGTACAGTCTTGCTTACAGAGTCATGAATTTGAAAATACATTGCTGAATTTACTGGATTTGTCCATTTTTTTTTTTTTTTTTTTTTTTTTTTTTTTTCTTTAATTTTAACTTCTTTTTTTTTTTAGTTGTTTTTCTATTTTTTGTTTGTTGGTTGGGTCAAGTGTCAATTTATCATCTTTATAAATGCAAAATTGAACAATGTCATTAGAATGACAATAAAATTTTTTAATTTTTTTTAAAATGTATAGTCTTTTTAAAAAAAAGTCAAGAATATTACGTAAATGCAGACATTTAATAATCTTTAAAAGCATAGTTTAAGAAAATGAGATTATCGAGTGTTCTATATGTCAATCAATATCGCATCATAGCAGAGAGGAGTAATCATGACTTGATTTTTAAACCCGAGAGTAATTGCTATTTCCGGAGATCATATAGTGTTATATATACCTACGTGCGAGGACGAACAAACTGCCGCGCCGTCCACTGCTCTTTTGTATATATACAGTGCTCACGTCATTGACAATATTTATGGATTAAATTTGCCTGTCTCATTCAGTTTTTTTTAAAACTTTTTTTCTATACTGTTTTTATATTGTAAATTTAGATAAGTTGAAAACAAATGTGGAAGAATTCGAATCGTTTTTAGTTGTTATTGTAATTAATGTGCAAAATTAATCATTATCATTTTTTTTAATTTTTTCAGCATTTCATAAATTTAATTTTATAAAATAATTTGATAAAGATTAATAAAATTTATTTAATAAAAATTTTGTTAAGATTAATCTTAAAATAATTTAATATAAACTTTGCTTTAAAGCTGAAATTCATTTTTCCGAAAAATTAAATTCTTAGAGCGAAAAAACTACTATATAGCTACCGAAGCTTGGATAGAGACGAATAATAGTGCAGCTCACATTTAATCACGGTTATTTTCAACAATGATAGCACATTAATGCCTATAATCATCATATTTTCCTGTGTCGGCGCCAGTACCAATTCAAACAAAAGATGAATTTAAAAAAATGTAAAATAATTGTATACATTAACACCTATTAATTTCTTTAAAATAACCGAATAAAGTGTTATTTCAAGATAATTAAAAATACATTTTTTCAAACAATTCTCAATTTTCTTTTCTTTTAAAGTATTTTATACGTAATTACATTAAGAAAAAAAGTAAGCTTGGAATGCTATCTTTCTTTTTAAAATTATTTATTTTTAACATTAAGATATACCACTCAATACACATACGTCCACGAACTCTATATAGTTATTCATACATAAAAAAGTAAATAAAAAATAATATTGTAAAATCAATGTAAAATTATACGTACATTTCTACACATAAATTTACGCATACTGTACATAACTATATTAAAGTGTAGTTTTACAATACGCAAATGATTAGCTAAAATCATTCCACACCGAACTTGGTTTTTTAGATTCATTCATTGCACATAAACCTACCTAATCTTCTTTCATTCTCACGCTTTTCTAGGTCATGCACCTTTTTTTTACTATCTTCTTTCTCAATAAATTTACTTGATAGTTAGTTTCAAGTGCAGTTGCACTAGAGCTTGCAAGTTCACTTGCACTAAGCTAACACTATACATTCGCGACATGTAGTTCTTCGCGTAACGAGTGATTAATTTTCGATGGTAAACAATTTATTTTGTAATGCATTAGCTATATAGTATAATCGTTTTTAAATATCAATTTTATTTTTCATGGGTATATCTGAACATGATAACATGTTTATTGTTTATAGAAGATTATTCATGGTAGTTTTTTTTTCAATTTGAGTAACTTGTGTATATTAGATTTAGCTATCTATGAAATCGAATAAACGATTGTTCAAGCTATGGCATTATAATAGTTTGCTCATAAATTATGCGCTCGATATTCTATTTAATATCGTAAACTATATTTAGATCGCATATTTTTATCACTTATTTTAGGATAAAATTAAAAATAATTTGTCATAATCAAATAATTTGTCGAGAATTTTTTTTTGTTTTTTTAATTAAAAAAAGTATCTGTAAAGCTTATTATTGTATAAAGTAATATTAGCAAGATTATTTCAACTTTTTTTTCAGATTAGAATTGTTTTGACACTTAATGAGCACTTAAAATCCTAAATTTACACAAAAAATAGGAAAGCTTACAAAAAAAAGAAAAAACGAAAATTTATCATTACATCCACAGGGCTCGAATATTTCTGCAAACGTTCCTGCTCGTAAGTCTCATGCCGTTCAAGTTTAAGACCACAGTGCGCATGCACTTGGCGCTAGCGTTGTTATATCAAAGAACGAAGCCTACAGCTTGCAAGTTCGATTTTTCTTTCATAAAAAACTACACAGTATAGAGCACTACTCATAAATTTACACCGATGAAAAAAAAAACAAAATTTTAAATTATCTCTATAAACATACACACACCACCAAGCTAAATTTTCAAAGACTCGTTTCACATAAACTAAAAGCCGCACTAGTTTTGTAAATAAAAAAGACAAAGTGCGGATGAACACGCACTAGGTTACAGCCTTACATGGGAACTAATATACGAGAGTGAAAGGTCTTAGAAAAACAGGATCGATACTTTTGCACTGGCCGACCGAGTACGCGTGTACTCGTCGCTGCTGCTGTCGCAAGTACACGTGCACTCGCAAATATCGAGCAAATAGGAGGAAGTAAGAGTTATAGTCATTATATAGTCCGATGAGTGAGAAAGGAAAACGCTTATAATTATAAAGTAGTAGTATATACGTGTGTTTTTCTTTTGAATGACAAATTGGTATACAATTTTTTTTTCCAAGTTAAAATGCATATTGGGGACTATTAATTTTTTATCGAATTTTATGATTTTCTAAAGTTTTTTATTTTCTTGCAAGCTAAAGTTGGATCCATTTTTTTACTGCACAATTTACGACAAACATAAATAATATTGATATTTCTAAAGAAATGAATAAAAATTAACAGAACAAAAAACAATATTTTTGTGAGTAATTGTTTAAAAAATATCATTCTAAAAAGTATTTCAATACTTTTACAAGATGATAAAATTATAAGAGTTTTGATTTTGTGCTCAACATTTAATTTAATAATACCAAATCTTTTGTATGTTAAATGATTCTATTCTATAGAAAATTCTTTTTATTATTATATTTCAATTTAAAAAGTTCTAGATTAATTCTTTGTTTTAAACTTTACTTTTGATATTGACGTTATAAAAAATAATTCCTCTCTATGATAGCTGTATAACTTTTTACAAAAAAAAAAAAAAAAAATACATTTCGAACAGAATAAAACTCAATTTTAAATTTAAAAAATAGCGCCATAACAATAACGTTCATTACCAACATGAAAGAATGAAAATATTTTAGATTAGGTTGGGATCTCCAGTTTGGCCATAACAATTTCAGAGAATATAGAAATACTGCTATGCGTTTCAGAATTGTGCATTTTTATCAATCTTAATGATTATAATTTTTTTGAGTATTGATTTATAATATTTTGTTTGTTAACAATATTTACAGAATTAATGTTAAATTGCACTTTTTAAAAAATATTAATCAATTATTTAATAATCATAAGACCACAATTATTTATTGAAGTATTTGAATCCAAGATTATACAAATCATAAAGTTTATCAGTTGTTAATAGAGTTGAATGAATTACAAATAATTGTTAGTTATAAACTTTTTATTTTATAATATCAAAGAAATAAAGCACTTGTCGTAAGTAGTAAGATATATTGTTTATTCTCATAAACCTAAACAAAATACTTGTAGTTTTTATAAAATACTATAAATTATTAAATTTTTATATTTATTTTTAAAGATACAATGGCCACAGCAAGTGAATTAACTTCAGAGGAAGTACAAACACAACAGAGTTCATCAGTAGATCCACAAGACACCGAGTCAAGCAGAAAATTTGAATCTCCTATGAGAGGAACAACACTGTCTACCAGCACAAGCAGTTTTGAAGCTTTAGATCCTCATGATCCAAATCTTAGCCGTCTAGCTAATGACATGTTTCAGAAAACTAGCGAGTACCTTCAAGAAGAACTCACGTCAACCCATGAGGATTACAAGCTTTTGGAACGAATAAACCAAGAAACAATTACTAAATATGCTGAACTCAAAGGTATCTCTTCAAACGTGTCTCAGTCTCTGGATTTATTGAATCAAAAATATAAAAAGTTACAGCCAATTTTAGATAATATAAACGAAATTGATGAAAGTGTGACAAAATTGGAACAAGCTGCTTATAAATTATTGGCTTACTCAAACAGATTAGAAGCTAAATTTAAGGATATTGAAAAAGAATCAAAAAAATGAACTTTTCTGTTTGATAAGGTTCCTATTGTTTATCTCGTCCTTATGTACAATTGAACAAGCTTATTAACTTTTATGAACTATTGCTGTTATAATAGATAGGAGTATTAGTTTTAATGTTATTAAAAATATTATATTCATGTAAAAATGTAAAGATCTCAAATTTTATACAAAATATAAATTTATAGTTTTTATTTTATTAAAGACTACTTTTAATATTTTATGACATTCCCTAATAATTTTATTCAAAAGAAAAAATATTCATTTCAATATGCTATTTTATTACTAATTTATAAATTATTAAATTAAAAGACCAAATACTTGAAAAATTAAAGAAAATTTAACTTTATTAAAATTACAAGTATAATAAATAAGTGTAATGATATAAGAGTTCAGGAAAAGTCAGGAAATAATAACAAAAATTATGTATTTTGTAATAGTTATTATAATCTTAATGCAGAACTATCACAATCTATAAACATTAATTAGGCACTACTGACTGTTTTAGTGCCTTATATTAAAAAACCAATTTCTTAATTAAAAAAAAAAAAAAGACTATTAACAAAACTGTGATGAATGAACATATATTTCATTTTTTATTCATTAAAGAAAAAGTTCTAACATTTTTTACATACCTAATTCTTAGCTTTAGAAGGACATAAAAAATGATTCAACTTATATAAGATTAACATTTTTAATTACATTTATGTTTTCAATCTCTTTCTTTTAATCAAACAATTTGATATTATTAACTTTAAATATTCAAGTAAAATTGCTTTTGTGTCGAAATAAAGTAGAATAAATTAAAATTTGGTATTATAATTAACTCTACTTTCCTTTAGCAAAATTAAATTGCATATTGCAGTAATTGTAATAACCAATATTCAGTGTAAACTAATGCATTGCATGCTATTGATACATAGTCAAGTAAATGTAGATCAGTTTGAATTATACATCATTTTCTTTAGATTCAAGATCTTAAGATTAAGCAGACTCCGATCTCTGTTGTTGGCAATCAATATAAGTCTTGACACATATGTCTATAAATAAGATGACAAATTACATCCATTAAAGTCCACATTTTGTCCAACACATGAAAATTGGAGTTTCATTTTGTGGTAAAAAAGATTTTATCCATAAGAAATGTACATCAGTATTTAACAATCCAAGAAATTACTGGCCATTAAAAGTTCCAATGCTATTTCTGGTGCTATTGGAAATTCTGGAATTTCTGTGCTGCTGTTTGTGTATCGAACTTTGTATGTGAAATACATACAAACTTTTTGTAAAACATGTGAACTGTAAAAACATTAACAACATTAAATAATGTAAATTAAATTCATGATTTTATCAAACACTATTAGAATTTATTACATATTCATTTTGGATTAATTTTTAACTAGGTTATTGTACATTTCAATCATACAATTTGAAAATGTACTTAAATAATACATATAAATTGCATTTTACTTACGGTATTTCTCTGAAATTAACTTCATTGGCTTCATTTTCAGCAAATTGACCAGGACCACTCAACATAGCTTTAATTGTTCCGCTAGTTAAGGCATGTTCTCGTTTTAGTATAAATTCATGACCATCACTGCTGACTAATTTAACATACATAGCGTCTGGCCCTTCACAACCTCCATAAACTGGCCCAGATTCCTATCACAGTATATATTTAATGAGATAATACAATTATTTTCAAAGATAAATAAAACATTTGTTTATATTTTGAAAATAAAATTAAAATTGTAAATAAAAATATCAAGTTAATAAATCACAATTGTTAAATCGATAGATTTCCCATATGTTATTGTCCTTTTTTTATTATAAGAATTAAGAAACTTTCTAAAATACAATTACAACATTATGTTGTACTAAAGAACTGTAATATTTTTAAAATAGAAAAGAAATATTTTTGTAATGTATTTGAGTTACATACCTTCTCAGTTTGCATATTTACATCTCCGGACATTTTGTATGATTTACTTTACACTTTATAAAACCTGAAAAATAAGACAATTCTAAAATAATTATTGTATTTTTTCAGAGAATGTATCTTGTGATTATTGAATAACCTCAAAAAATTACAAGTAGAAAAATTTTAAGCCTGATTAGTAGCAAATTTAAATTGATAAAAACGATATTAATAACACTTCTAACTTTACTTTGATTGAGTAAAAAAAGAAAAAATCAATTACTGAAATGCCAACAGTGTCACTTGTTAATTTATCTCTTACAAAATTCTTGTATTTCAACAAAAAGCGATGAAACGGGAAATTTTATAAAAAAACTTATAATTTAAAAGGCACTCATATAACACTACTATCATTACCTAAACAAAAAATAAACACACTTAAACGAAAAATTTGAGCGAGCCGAGCAGCTCAATGATACTGCTGATTTTTCAAGGACTTAAATGAATAACCATGGATTATTTGTCATTGACGGCAAAACAGCAACGAAGTCGGCTGTCGATTGCGTCCGTCTGCTTTAGTTTCGGAGTTTCGGAGTAGATCGCTGCGGAGCGACGCTAAAGCAACAATCGATTCGAGAACTCAGAGCGTCGATTCGTCGATTGTCGAATGTCGATATAAATACACATACACACACACGTATATTATTGTTGCCGCCAAAAACCGGTGGGTGATAAACACGTGATGGTTGCAAAGTTGCAATTGTCACATAAAGTTGTTATTGTTGTTTCATAAGTCTTATTTAATTAGATTATTGATTGCTAAGTTTGTTTATTGTGGACAATAACATTTTGGATCACACTATGGAAGAAGAGGATACAGAAAATTTGATAGAGATGGATGAAGAGGAGAGTGTAAATGAAAGGTAAAGTGAACAATAAGTACCAAGTCTTTAAACTATTTAAGATTTATGTAATTTAAAAATTCGTGTAATTTTGTGATTGATAATAGGCAAGAACGCATATTAACAGATATAGAAGAGATGTTGACAGCAGCAAATATTGATAAAGATGAAATAGCACCCATTATTCAAACTTTGTTTACCTCTGTGCCACTGGATAAACAAAATGATGAGTACAGAGTAATAGAGCTTGATGCACATTTGTTGGAATCTTTAAAAGTTGGGGATTGGTTAGTATTCAAATTTGTTAAATTATACCTTATTGAAATAAAAAAATGACATCATTATTAAATTCTTTTAAAGTATTCTTAATTTATTTTATTCAAACAGAATTTTTACTATATTTTAATAATATTCTGCATTGTTATTTCTTTGGTTTTTAAAATATTTATGTGATGTAACATTCTTAAAAATATTTTTACTTAAAAATATTACAAATTCTTCATTTAAGCTTGTCATTTAGAGGAGATGAAGATGAGCCAATAGTTTTATGTAGTGGAACTCGAACGTACGAAGTTAAAGAAGCTGAAACATCAAACTCATGTCTTTATGTTCCAAATTTAAAGTGTAAAGATGAAGTGATGGTAGAAGATGCAGACAATATCATTTTAGAAGAAAAGGATGTGGAAGTTTTTTTTAATACTTATTTTGAAGTATGTATTTATACATAATACGATTTAATACTTTGAAACATGTATATTTGTAAATCTATTGTTTTTAGGTAAAAGAATGTCGCCCAAAGTTAGATAAGTTACTTGATTTATTAGGACCATCATCATTTAAAGGATTAGAGTATGAAAAAACAATTGATCCACTAACTTTTTATGATTGGGAAAGATTGCAAAGTCACATACAAGCCAGTGATGGTGAAATAAAAGAGGCACTACCAGAGTACTTAGTTGCCTATATGGATGGTCAATATTAACAATTTATTAGAAATGAAATAATACTTTGATTATTTATAAAATTTTGATAAATTCAACAGGTTATTATCGTCTTGTTGCTTTTGAATTTGAAGCTAGAGCTCTGCCTTTGATGTTAGACTTGCTTGAAGAAAATTCTTGGAAAATAGATGAAGTGGATAAAGATATTTCATATGAATCTTTGAATGACATAATTCCAGAACCAATTTTTGAACTTTTGTTTAAAAAATATACACAACCAAGCACTAAAACAAAAAAAGATGGAACACAATTATACAAGTGTGAATTCTATTTTTTTATAATATATTTATTATTATTATTATTACAAAGTTGATTTTATTTAATAAAATTTTTGTAGGTATGATGAAGCAAAATCAAGTAGACTTTTAGCTCACATATTACTTACTGCTAGTCCATCAAATTCTTACGATGATTTCATGCAGGCTTGGAAAATTGGTAGTCCAGATTGTTTACAACCAAAAGAAGAATATATGTATGGCATAGCTATAGTAAGGTGGAACAGTCAAACCATGAGAAAGGAAGTAATTTTGTACCCTGAATTTTCTTTGTCTGATAATGTTAATAAAAGATTAAATCAATTGTTTACAACAAAAGAAAAATGGACACTTAATGAAATCACTCCTTACATAACGTAAGTTTAAAACAAGTTTTATTATATGTAGAGAGCCTATTGTTGAATAAAATTTCTCTGTTATAGTAAATTTGCAACTCGAGGTCAAGATGTCAATGCTATATTAACAAAGTTTACGAGATCATCTACAACAAATGGCATAAGGTATTATAGTGCTAAGCATGGAAAATAAAATATAAATATATTTTTGATCTAAGATACTCTAGTTTTAAAAAAATTTATGTAAAATATGAATTACTATATTTTGTTATATTTAAATTATACATATATGATTTGATACATGATTAAAATTTTATACATTTTTTAAAAAGAATTAGACTACAAATTTTATTTCCCTATTATTTTTTAATTATGAATATAAAAACCAGAATTCATTAGTTTTATTTTAGCTTTTTAATTTACTAAGTAATGGTGTAGGAAAAATTTGGAAATTAGGTCAAAGTATTTCAAATAAAACCATCACTGTAATTTATTTACTGATATATAATCATAATAATTAATTGTCATAATACATTATTACATTTACATAAATTTACAAATACCTTTAAACGAGACGACAATATTTTTAGGTTTGCAATAAAGATAACAAAACTGACAGCATCAGACTATAAATTTTATTAATGTATTGATAAAGAAAATTTGACAAAAATTTAGAATTTTATTCGATACTAATGTCACCTTAATTAACTGAGAGTTGTACTTTGCATAGTTTTTTTTTTCATTATAGTTTATATTATTATAATAGATGTTTAGTAGAATGTATATGCTTATATGTAGGTAAGCATTTAGATAGTTTTTCTTTAAATTTTTTTGTTATCGGCAAAAATATTACTTTGCATATAATTATGGGCGACAAAGCTTCTTGGCGATATTGCCTGAGTTATATCGATGATTCTATTCTTTTGTTTAAAGAGATGAAAAGTCTAGAAAGGGTGTGTAGTAGTGTGCCTTGATAGGAACTGATGCGTGTATACCCACAAAAGATAGGTGTTGAGTCTTTCAGTTTTGTCTCTTGTCGTTCGCCTCATACTTCGTTAAAAACATACTGTATAAACGTCACAAGCCTGTACGAATTTGCTAATTTAATTAAGTAGAAAGAACATTCAGTCGCACTCTTTACATCGTGTATAATAATTATCTTTGCACAGCGCATAATTCATATTTTCTTACTCTTAACCCACGTCTATAGAATATATGTTTGTGTGTATTTAAATGCACACTAGGAAATAGACTATCAAATCACGATTTTAATTCGAAAAAAAAATCTATTCGCTGTTATATCGATTCTACATTAACGTTGAGAACTAAATGTAATTGTGTGCTCGCTCTATCGTAATTGCGGACAAACACATTTCTTTAAAATATAGGTATAGATACAAATTTGTAGAGTACCTTTGTATGTATTACAGAATAATTTACTGACTATCAATGAACGGTGACGCGAGGTAACGAATATTTGCAACTGCAACTCAATCAAATGCATACTCAAGCAAATATTACATTCAGCAAGTATATAAGAATTTTAGGTTCTCAGAGACTCTTGTGATTATGCACATTTGAAAAACCTAAAATCGAAGACGAATAATAAAAAATTTGATTATAAAAAAAATATCAACGTACTTTAACTTAACATATCGACGTCACCTCACAAATGATTATCGTCATAAATTACTTAATATCGCATATTTAAATCTAAAGCTTTGGAGTCGCATGTTTGATATTGTATAATATCCGTGACTTAAATAATATTTATCGACGTAACTATCACTAATGAATACTGCTCTATAGATAAGTACGATTTACTTTTTATTTTTTTTATTATGAAGTAGAAATGTGTGTCAGCTTAAAAAAGAAAGTAGATGACTAAAGAGCAAATGATGTCGGGAAAAGCATTTGCTCTCTATGAAAAATGCGATGGGTAACGTTCGCTAAATTCATAATATTTACAAATATCAGAGTAATAATTATAATTTTCTTTTTTTTTTTATCGTTAAACGCCGCAAATTCTATTTTTTCTAAGATTTTAATTAAGCGACAAAATTTTGCAGTATAAGATTAACAGAATGTCAAGAAGTAAGACTATCACTCTGCTATGTCAACTACTGCCAGCTGTCGAAAATGTTTTAACTGAAACAAATAATAAGTTAGAAAAAAAAGAAGAAATGAAAATGCGTTATAAAAATATGTAAATACTCAAAAATATCGATATAATAACAGCAACAAATTATTTTCAACATTTAGGCATTTAAAATAATAAACAAAAATAGTCTGAAAAATATCTAAAGTTTTCTGTAATGTATAAATATTTCAAATATTTGCTTACAAATATTACACTTGGCAAGAGTGTAAAAAAACTTTCAATATTTGTACATATATGTTTTAAACGCATTTTCAACTCGATGACATAGTATAAACACCAATAAGTTTGAAAGCCAAATGTGTATGCCCGACGCACTTTTGATAATCGGGACAAAGAGCAAGAAGGAGGCAGGCAATCGATCGCCTCATCGTTAGCTGTCGTTCGACTGTATTTCCTTGCCGATCTTGCTGTTGTTGAACATCGAGCTTGGTCCAATGTCTGCCGGCATGGAGGTTTGGTGTTGATGAATGATCGGCGTTTTCGTCTGGACGATGCTGCAGGTGACTGGTACCGGTGGTAGATTCATCGAGTTACCACCGATGCTGCCCGAGAGCGACGGACGCTTGCGCTCCAGGCTGTTGGTAACCATCTGTCGCCTCGTGGTCGAGTTGCGCTCCAAGCTGTTGACCATGTGGTGCCGGCGTTCTAGGCTGGACATGCCATTACCCTCGCTATGTCCACCCTTCGCGATCGGAAATAACATAAGTTTTATCATTCGCACACCCTATTCATGCCTTTATCGAGGAGAGTAAGAGTGAATGAAAGAGGGTTGATGTCCTTACCTGGCAGCCACGATCGACGGATTGTCCCATGCGATGGAGCAGATCACCGCTCTGACTTTGCCTGAATCCGATATTGCTCTGCCTCTCGCTGGAATGGCTGCGCCTGAGCTGCTCGCCGGACTGGCTCGAGCGCATACGGCACTCCGGGCCCGAGGATCTCGAGCTGGTCATCTCGCTGTGCCTTTGGCAGATCTGGCTGTCGACATACGGGAAGCGAATGCGAATCGAGTCTATTAC
This sequence comes from Leptomastidea abnormis, assembly GCA_030522805.1. NCBI lineage: Eukaryota > Metazoa > Arthropoda > Insecta > Hymenoptera > Encyrtidae > Leptomastidea > Leptomastidea abnormis. The sequence continues at coordinate 36,462 of JAPYZE010000637.1, forward strand.
ATCGAGCAGGTTCTTGGCATCCATGGCTAGGATGTGAGCGGCGGACAGCATGCCCCTGAAAGAAGGAAAATTTTGTGAGCAGCCAATTTATCAATATTCAGCGGTATACCGTTGGAGCTGAGGCGAGGCTTACTTGCGATACTCCGCATCGAGGGTAGTAGCGCTATAAGTCTGGGCGAGTTTCATCGCGGTGACGAGCTCGGCCATGTCCTTGCTGAGAACCTTGTGGGCCATCTCGACCTCTCGGTGGGCGCTCGCGGGCAGGATCTCGACGAGCGCGTCAACCGAGGTCAAGAGCTCGCGCAGCTCGATCCCGACCCGCCGCACCAGGTCAAGGTACTGATCTGCCCGGCTCTGCTGTACGCCCTGGGATAGGGCCATGACTGCTCGCACCACGCTCGTCGTGCACTCGTACACCTTGTCGTTCGTACGATCTAGATCCGCGGTAGGAGTTGGCTCCATCTTTTTCACCACGATCACTTTGTCGGAGCCCTTGTCGGAGCCGAGCGAGCCTGTGCTGGTCGTCGTGTGGCCTTCGTGGCTTGGGGACTGCGTTACCGAACGTGGAATCGGTGGACTTGCGCTCTCGTCTCCGCTCGTTGCTATCGACAATCGCTTCTGCAAAGATGGATTGGATATGTGAGATAATGATTTGATGTTTTTAATACAACTGGATTAACTGCTTAAAGATATAGCTTACCTCTTCACGGGCGAGCCATCGACTGTCTTCCTCGGACTGGCGTTGCTGCTCGAGAAGTCGTTTCTCGAGAATATGCTGTTCTTCTTCGACACGCGGGTGGAAATCGCTGCTACTCTCGAACAACTGAGACTGAGCATTCCTCTGCAATAAGAAGAAATAATAGATTTAAAATAAATTTCAAATTTATTTTAATGTTAATTAAACTCGAATCATTTATGTAATCTAAAATACGTTTGATTAAATCTGTACAATTTCAGCCTTGATTTGCGTAATTTTCTTTTTACGTATATATACAAAATTTAAAACATTTAAAGAATACACGTATTTACTGTAACTATATTTAACTACCTATACATAATAATTAAAAATTTTGCTCATGCATAAAATGTGTATAAACATTGTTCAAAAAACATTGCTATTACATAATTTTTTTTTAAATATATATAAGGTGCAATTCTAAAAACATTAATTCGCATGCTAAAGTGACCAAAATTTTTTAATAAAAATAAAACAAAACTGATTTTTATAAAAATTGTGAATTAATTTAAAATTATAAAAAACGCTTTTCAATATACATAATAAGTACTTAATCATTATAAAAAATGTACAAAAGATAATAATAGGAGTTTTAAAAATAGTGCAGTAATTTAAAAAAATGGATATTAGTAGCCTGAATGGTTGTTTTAAAAATATTATATGTGGTGATAATGTACGTATGAATTGAAAACCTTTGTAAGAAAATGAATTATCCAAATACCTTCAAGTATTAGTAAAAAAATGATAAAACTAAAAAGGATACAATGTGGGAAGAAGGATAATGGAAAATATGGAAAATAATCACCAAAAAAATCCAAATAAAAATCGTTCCAAAACATAGAAAACTGCAACCAACAATCACAAAAAAAACTAGCGATTCACCCAGTCTCAAAAGAGCGTTGCACTATGAGTGGATTCAATAATAAAAAAATAAAGAAAACTAATTCAAAAACAAAAACCTACAAGTGCATTTTAACTCGATTAAATGCCATCTATCTAAAATAAATAAATTATCAGTAAAATCACACTTTATTTTCTCAACTTTAAATTTTCACTGAATAATAAATTAATTGTAGATAAATCAGCATAAAAATCATATCTCAAAAGAAAAGAAAACGATGCAAAACAACAACGGGTGAACAATAAAAAATCCAACAGCCAGTGATAAAAAATCCAAATTCTCCATAACACAGTAGTTTTCTAATTAATATTGCACACAGCAACCAGGTATAATCTACATTTTGGCCTTCACTCGTGCACGTCCAAGCAGTATTTTGTGCACAAATTCAGCTGGCCACATCGGTCTTTCTCATGCTCAACGATGACGACGATATCAATAACCAGCGAGCCAATGAAGAGAACCAAGCCAAACCTGCTCGTGTTGCGCTGAATCCTCAAGGCTCGAGGAAAGCTCCATGGCATTTTCTGGTCTGGTAGGATCACAGGATCCAAGCTCGGCAGGACCGACAATCGAGGCGTTAACGGGCACAGCATTCGCGGTGTAGACCTTGCCCACTTGGGGCATGGCCAGCTGCCTGGTCTGGGCGGCGTAGTGAGTCTGAACGACCGGATGCTGAGCGTAGCTGGTGCACTGCTGCGGCTGATGCGGGGTTGGTGCGGCGTGGGCCGTGTAGATGGGCTGTCGCTGATAGTTCTGAGCGAACTGCGAGTACGCCGAGGAGACGTTCGAGTAGATTTGCTGGTGTTGGTGTTGTTGCGGAGGCTGGTAATTTTGTGGATAGACCGCCTGAGATTGGAACCCAGACTGGCCGATAACCGGAGCGCAGTAACCAGGCGTCACGCTACTTCGAACGAATCGGACACCTGCACCAGGACCTGACAGCACTGGCTCGGCCATCGAGCTGCTGGCGGTTTGCTGAGCGCGAAACTTTAATACCGGCCCGTACAAATTCTCCACGCCTGCCGAGCTGCCGGTGATGGAGGAGGTCATGGATGCCGGGTAGCCGGCACTGCTTGGGATGGCGGTACTGGCAGATTGGGCGATAGAGCAGGAGGACGAGGGTGCGGAGACGCAAGCACCATTCTGAGCTTGAACCTGCTGCTGCTGCTGCTGTTGTGGCGGGAAGGTATTTGGAGAAGAGGAAAGAGGCACGTCGGCTGGCAGGCTCGTGGGTCCGTAGTTGGAAAGCATGTCGGGGGCGCAAGCCTCAGCAAAGTTGCCAGCTAGGCTCGGGCTCTGGCTGAGGTTGCCGACGATGACCGAGCTTTGGCTGAAGCCTGCCACCGGTCCGTAAATCTCAACGCCAGCGGCACTCGAGCCGCAGGACGTTGGCACGCCAAACTTTTGCACCGGCGAGTAGATATCCGCAACCTTGGCACCGGAGCCGTACAAACTCTGCTGCAGATCTTTGATCTGCTGCTTGCGAGCTACGTTCGGGGATTGCTGGCTTTGCGCCGACTCGGAAATGCTCAAGTTCGAGAGGAAAGAGGATATTGTATCGGCCGACTCGATCGAATCGAGATTGGACTCGGCCTGGACGTTAGACTCGGAGATATTCTGGCCGGAGTTTGAAGAGACGGACGTGGTGGGTTGGGAGTCGGGTAAGATGGGGTCGGCAAAGGGTAGGTCCGAGACGATAGCCGTGGTGAGAACTTTGTCCTCGTCTTGGAACTGCACGGCAAGGGAGTTGAAGGGGGTCGCGGGTGTTGTGTATACCGAGGGACATACCCCTCGTGCCTGGCTCTCCTTCATTAGCTGAGCGAGTACCTCCGGGTTCTGGGCTACGATGTAGGTAGATACCGGGGCTGATAACTCTGACTGATCCGGGGTCGTGTTGGATCCTTGTCGGCTGACTGGAGGCTTCGTCAACGGCTGCACCTCGTCTCCTCCGACTGTGATGATAAGAGAAATGATTTTCATTTTACTAATCAATCGAAAGATGGTAATGAATACGTAATATGAAAAAAGGATTCTTACCCCACGACATGGCTTGTACTCTACGGCTTTCTCTGCGTACGTTCTCCTGCTGCTGGTGCCGTTCTTCGATGAGTATTTCGCTAAAATAAAATCCATTTATAAGTTACAAGTTAACATTTTTTAAATTCATACAGGATTCATATTATAAAATAAGAACACTTGAATGCTTACTGTAAATTTTCTCGAATATCCTTAAAAGTTGGCCTCTTGCTCGGCTCGTAACTCCAGCATTGGGACATCAAAGAGTAAAGCCTAGGTGGACAATTGCTCGGCAGAGCCAGTCTCTCGCCATTATCTAGTTTCCCGATGACCTCGTTATTTTTGACTCCTTGGAAGGGTTTGATCCCGTACATCAGTATCTCCCACATGCAGACACCTGAAATCAATGGATAAAAGCTCGATTAAGTTGCAAGCGCTTTAAATTTTAGTAAGTTAGATAATCCGAGATCTAACTTACCAAACATCCAGACGTCGGAAGAGGTGGTAAACCTGCGAAAGTTTATACTCTCGGGTGCCATCCACTTGATAGGCAGTTTGCACTTGCTGGCTGTGTAATAGCTTTGGTCCTCGACCCATCGACTCAATCCAAAATCCGCGAGCTTGACGCAATTGTGCGCAGAGACAAGGACGTTACGCGCAGCTATGTCTCGATGCACGAATTTCTTGCTCTCAAGATACGAAAGAGCGGTGCTCAACTGGAACGTGTAGAGGATAAGGCTCGCGAAATCCAGCCGGTGTTTGTTGGACTGAAGATAAGCTCGCATCTCGCCTAGCTTTGCCAATTCCATCACCAACCAGATCGGTGCCTCCGAGCACACGCCGATCAGACGGATTATGTGTGGGTGCTCGAATTGCTGCATTATGTCTGGGAAAAAAATAAAGTGGATTAAAATTATTATTTTTCCGATGAAGGTACTTTGATAAATTAATTTACAATTAAAGATCTTTAAATTTTATGAAAAAAAAAAAAATTTTAAATATAAATATTAGAATAATGCTTACATGCTTCTTCTAGAAATTTTTCAGAAGTTGCTAGATCGGCATCTACTTTACAAGTTTTAACGGCGACAGGTATCGTTTGACCATCCCTTCCCTTGTACGAGCCTTTATGAACGTTACCAAACTGCCCTTCGCCAATTATTTCTCCTAATTCTACTTGGTTTCTGACTATTTCGTAATCTCGAGCTAAATTTAACAAAAAATTTTTTTTGATCATTAATATTCTTATTTATCCATTACATCCAAAAATATAATTTAATTATGAAAGATTTGAAAAATTAATAAAAAAAAACTTACTGGCTGGCGTAGAGTAGTCTCCTTCTTCGTCAACGATTTCTGCATAATCTTCCGATAACATTGTACCAGTTTTTCCAGCATTTTTTTCTGGACTTTCAGAACCTTCTTGTTTACTTTTTGGTGCGTGAGCGTCTATAAAAAAAAAAACAGTAATAAAATTTTGAATTACTACGAACAATTGATAAGTATTTACAAGATATAAGTGCTAATTAGATTACAAACCTTTGCAAGGACATGGATAATTTTTCCAAGAAGCAGCTTGAAGCGTGAATAATTAGATTTAGTAAAGTTAAGAAGTTTTAAGATGTTAAAGTGAGAAATAAAATTAACGTTAAGTAAGAACGATAATTACATTATTGGATATAAGTATTAGTAAAGTTAAAAATTGTAAAATATAGTAAATTAATTTTTTTTTTTTAAATTATATTCAAGCTAATCTAATTACATTACCATCACCATGGATAACAAAAATTTTATTTTCTAAAATGCAAAAGTTACCTTTTCTATTCCATAAGGAGGTATTGCTGCCTGTTGCTAGCCTACAGTAACCATCGATCAAATCCGCAAGACTTTCAGCTTGATCGAGACTCGAGCAAGTAATACTGAGGGTTTCCGTTGCACCTGCTACTCTAAGCTTGATACAAGCTTTAGCATGTTCTTTGCAATCGGAAACAAGAGTTTGAATTGACTGGATTTGGGTGAATTCCGCCATCCTAGTTGGCTATAAGAAAGAAAAAAAAGGAAAAAAATATTAAAACCACAATTCCTTGTTACATAATGAAAATGCTGTTGTAACTTTTTTTTTAATTGAAAAAATTCTTGTCTTTTGATTTTGTAATTTCTTTTTTTGCTGAAGTTATACTTATTGTAAAAGTAACGTTATATACTTACCACAGTACCACCACGATGAGCCATGTAAGATATTCCGAGATCCGGACCGATGACTAGTTCCACAGGAATGGACCAGCTTGTCTGCTCAAGACAAAGATAATTAGGTGATTGCAGTCGATTACGTGTGTATGTATATATGTATATAGGTAATGTACATGGATGCAAAGGAAAATTAGCGGTATCCTATATGTATATGTATAATATAATATATAAAAGAGTATATATAAGCTTACCCCCAAGGCGCATATAAACCTTTCTTGATCGAATCTATAGTGCGATCGGAGGAGGTCAAAAAACTTGTACATGCACTCTTGTTCCGAGAGTGCCGCAACTTTTTTAAAATGCTGTTGTATGAGTTTTCGCAGTGCTTTGGGTTTCATGCTGTTCATAATTGAGCGTGGCAAAAATTTGTGCAAGCCGACCTGGAATTTTTATATTTCATCAGTATTTAATTTTGGTGATGTATATATGTATAAAAAATTTACAAATACATTTTTTTTTATAAATGGAATTAATTTTATTTTTGATTTATATAGGAAAAGAGTTAGTTATGTATAATAATGTATTACGGTAAAAAAAAACTTACCTCTCGTTCTAGGTATTCTAAATTACTTTTCTTATCCAGAGCTATTTGGGGCATGTCTTTGAAAAAATATCTTATTTCTAAGCAACATAATTGAACAGCTACGTCTTGATCTAGAGTCGAATGATTCGCCGTTAAATAATCATTTCTCACCTATAATTACACACATTTGCATAAATTTTCATTTCACAATTTAAAGAGAATAGTATTATTTAAAAGAATAGAATAATTTATGTGTTTATCGTACCTGATCGTAATAATAGAAAAACGTCACTTTATCTTTTTCGTAAAGATCGTTTAAATTTTGCGGTAAATATCGTACTCTCAGCTCGTACCTCCATTCACTGTACGGATGCTTTTTTTCGTATTTCTCTTGTACCTGAATAACAGAAAACAATTAAAAAATTTTCTTTCACTCTACAGTTGAAAATAAAAAAAGTTGTATAAACGATTATAGAAGTATTATTTCATATGTACCTGGTGCATGGTCGTATCCTGGTGTAGCCAGTAACTTTCGCTTGAACCGATATGGTGTAGTCGCATGGCATACAGGTTTCTGTAATGCCTCGTGCCTGCTGCCAATCTGCTCGTAACCAGCGATATGATACCTTTGACGTCGATGGCATCGCCAAATTTGACCACGTTGAAACCGCCTAACACCAAGAGTGAAAATAAAGTTATTTTGTTTTCTACAATCGTAATAACAGCGACAGATGAAATTTCGTTTAATTCAAATTGATCAACTTTAAATTTTTAAATTAAACATCGCCACTCCAATTAAAATTAATAAGTGGATATTGTTAAAATACATGCCATTTGGAAGATGGACTTTGAGGGTTGCTTTATCCATGGGGGTGGGCGAGCCATGGGGTGGTGTGTTTCTGCCACCCTGTACCCCACCGAGGCCGCCGCCGCTGCCATCGCTTCCAGCGCTCATCCCCTCATGGCTGCAACAAAAATTAATAATAATTCATTAATTATAACAAGCAATGTAAAACAGAATATAAATATATTGCATTATATTTTTATAATATAAATTATAAAATATTTAATTTCTTAAAATTATAAATATTCGTAGGTATAAAATCTGAATAAAAACTAAAATTTTTAAACCACTAAATATAAAAAAAAACGTACAACAAAGTATCGCGAAAAACAGGACATCGCATGATGGTATCGTAATTATCGCGATTTGTCGCGTAATTATTCAGCTCTTCCAAAGCATCCTGCTGTTCATGATCGCCTGGACAACGAAAACAGAACAGATGACGTAGCGTCCTCCACTTAATGGTCCCACACAGATTTGCCACAGTACACAAACAACACAAAAAACTGTAAAACAAAGGGAAGTTGTTGTTGTGCAGCAGCGGAAAAACGTGATGGTCTTCAAGCAGCTCGTCGTGTACTGAGTGTTATATATACACGAAGGACGGTTCGACGACGTCAGGGCCGTTGATGATCTAACGCGATCAACTTCACGTTCGCAGGCTAAGACGGTAGTATACGTGTATTACAAGTATATGTATATAAAAGTATGTGCGCGGCCCGGGTTGTGGCACGAAAGCTACTTAAGACTGTGTGTGTGTGTGTGCTTCCGTGTATCTATGTATGAGTATGTGTAGATGAGACAGGAGGGGGAGGAAGAGAGAGAAGAAGAAGAGGGCTATTCGATCGAAGCCGGATATTCTCGCCTGGCGTGTGTGTGCCTTTATATATGTATTCTTAGCTTTGTATTTCGTGCTTGAGGCGCTCGCTGATACTCTTTTGCCTTGAACCTCGCGCGAATCGAGCTGAGCGACGCGAAATTTGCGCGCCTTAATTGGAGGGAGCAGTAGTGGTGGTGGTAGGAGGTTGACTTGCAAGCATTTCTTTGACGCGTCTGGGTCTCTCTTTCTCTTTCTCTCTCTTTTGGACGTTATATACATATGAGAAGCTTGTTGACCGAGGTTTTGTATTATTCTGCTCGTTTTTTAACTTGCCAATCATGTGGGATATATGTATACACTACGACGATTTAAATACAATGAATTATATATTGTTCGTTTATTTTATACGAGAAGGGTATAAATATATAGGAGGATAACAGTGTCTGTCGATATCTTGTCTGTTACTACTTTAACTTTTACTTTTGATCGAGTTTATTTTTGTTTTGGGCTTAATGAATAATAAAAATTTTTTATTACAAGTAGTTTTTTTTGTGTTACATATTATTTGACTTTTTTTTTACATGGAAGATAAGCATAGATATTTAAAAGTATCCTCCCATTTGGTAATAGCTCGTTTCTTCTATTGATTAAACGATTTAATAGTCTTTTTATATTAAGTCTCTTTTGATGTATTCGTGAAATACAATTTGTAACATATAAACAAACAAAAATGAAAAAAAAAAAACAAACAAAAAATGTAATCATAATCATAACAAGTTCGATATACTAATAAACAGATTTGTTAAAAAATAGTTTTAAAATTATGTAAATCTGCGATAAGTCGGATAGAGAAAGCAAAATATGATCGGACGAGTTTGAATGGCCAGTAAATGGGGTGACACATCGGGGACATATACATACTTTACTCGGTTATCGAACCTGCATTACTCATTCGCTTAAAAGCAATTAACTATCTTGGTACTTATATATACGAGAGTTTGCTTTACATGCAAAGCTACTGTTTAAATGTTATAAATTCATGTACAATTAGAAATGTTTCTTGATATTTAAAAGATTAAATTAGAAATTACTTAGATGATTTTATAACCGTGTGAAATAAGAAACTAACGAGAGAAAAATTTTTATGATAATTTAAATCTCTTGAGTGTAAACGAGTGTGTCTGCTTAAATATAATGTTTCAGGGTAATTTGTTTTAAAATTTTATGAATTTACTTGGAAAAATTTAAAAAAAAAAGTTTCTCTATGAGATGCATGTACGACAGTGTATATATTAAGAACCACAAAAAATTTAAGTTACAAAAAGACCAGTGAGCATCAAAAGCTCGTTCATCTTTTACAGTTAAAGTCACTAAAACTTGAAAATCCACAAATAAACGACAAAACTAAAATTTCCTTAGAAGTTAAATTGCTGGAGACTTCTCGTAAATTCAGCATGCACTTTTTTCTTTTCGTATTATAGCTTAAGCAGAGAGAAGAGCTGCTGAATCACTCATGAATTTCGATGACGTCGTAATTCTTCATTCGTAATTCACCATAAATTTTCAAAGTTTATAAAATTAGCAAAATTTTACTTCGATTTTTAAGATGCACTTATAATTATAATTAATACTTATGATTTAGTTCGAACGTTAAAACTCGAGGCTGGTAAAAAGAAGAACTTAATAAAAGAAAATAGTATAGTCAGTCTCACTAAAAAAAAAAAAGTATATCATTTTCGCATAAAAATTTATATATCGACCATCAGTTAAAGTTAATACCGGCAAGTAGCCAAGATTACAAGTTCTACTTTCTCGTTTATATAGAGGAGGCAAGACAGATCGACAGGATCGAACCGCAAGTGCTTACTCGCGAATTCGCGTCGCGTGCAATAGTTAAAACAGCAGGGGGAAGAAAGGGAGGGAGAGAGAAGCTATGCAGCGGCACTTTACACTCGCGACTCATTAGCGGTAAGCGGACGGCACCTGCTGCTTGTCTGTACCTATACATATGCGGCACGTTTGTCTCTATAGCGTAGGTGGTCTAGCCGTAAACTCACACGTATATAAGAAGGTGAAAGAGAGAAAGAGAGAAGTAAAGGGAAAACGAGAGCGTCGGATCATGGCATCTATATACGGTTTATATGCTGGTAGGTACGTATAGGAACTGCACTGGCCTACGCGGACGTTTACGCAATTGCATGCTAACGTTTACTTATGGTGTTCCTGTCTTTTATTTTTAAGCGTAAGCTAATTGCTTGGCATTTTTATGGTTAATATATGAGTAAAAAACGACTGCCTGCTTACTGAAAATTATGACGTCGTCAGTTCATGTTAACTTTTAGATAAAACCCGCAGCTGATGGATAAATGTACATGCATACGTATACTCACTATATACTATTTGTTTCGAGAATAAAAGGAGGGAATATTATATTATAGGTGCTTTTTGTGCGGGTTGCAACATTTACGGATTAAGATATCAATGAGCCGATAAACTCTTTCATAAATATAGCCCCGGCTTATTGTTTTCAATCCGGCAAATGGCCGATATCATTTTCGAACACAAAGACAGAATCGAACGTTTTGTTGCGAAAAAAAAAGAAATATATCGATGCTGTTCTTTTTCTATTTATACGTTTGATTTAAATTGAACGTATTTTTTGTCTTACGCAAATACAAATAGTGAATAAGGTAACTTTATACCTATAAATTTTTAATAAGAAATTGAATTTCTCAAGAAGGAAATTTTTAGATGATGTGAGATTGAAAAAAACAAAGCATTGACACTTGTAAAGACGTTTTAGCAAATGCTATTTTCCGCTCATTGACCTTAATTGTATTCATTGTCACTGCATTCATATCTTTTCGAGTCAGAAAAAAAAAAACTTTTAAAAAAATAACCCCTTAACAAATCGTTCTACATTTCAATCTTTCATATTTTTCATCATATTGTGTTAAAAAAAAAAAACATTTATTTAGCATATAAGAATAAAAATAAAAAAAAAAAACAAGAAAGAAAAAAAAAGAAGAAGAAGAAGATAACTTCATTAGCGTAAAGTAGTTGTTGAGGGTCAAGCGGTTAACAAATGAGCGCGTTCTTGAAAAATAGCTTAAGCATTATACACATATACCTATACATCAGAAGCAAGCAAGCAAGCAAGCTAGCAATGTAAGCATTTGGCCTCATACTTATACACAAGATAAATAAAATACATGAAGGCATTTAGGATCGTAAAATTACAATACGACTGCCACGGGCCGATGCACCTCAGTGCAGATGCAGATGTGGAGAACACCGGTCTTTCTCTCTTGCGCTTGCGACCAACGTCGACGACGACGTGACGCACGTGGCTGTATATGATCGTTATAGCATATACTCGTTTTTTGCATGTGTGTTTTATATACATGCGGGCTTATATTCCCTAATTGTGCTCTCTCTTTCTTTCCATCCCTTTTTTTTCTTTATGTTCTTTCTTTCCGGCGTGCGAGGGTCTTTACTTATAATTCTTTGCACTTTTAGAGAGGAGATGCGATATGTATGTACTTTCAACGTATAAAAACGTGTGTGCCCGATAAAGAAAGTTGACTGTTGAGGAAAACCGCTAACTTATTCTTTTGTACCATTTCTTTTTTTTTGTCTATCAACATTGGTGGATGATTAAACGATTTCAAATGAAATGTGATTTACAATGTAGTATTGAAACATTAGCACACAAATATTCAAGAATGGAATTTTATTTTGAACATCATTATCAGTATATTTTACACAATAATAAAAAGCAAAAAAGAAATCATGTAAAATCATGAAAGAATAAATAAATATTCCTTACTGTTTATAAGTATTTTTAAAGATGCATTTTATTTTTATTTTAAAAATAACTCAATAATAATTGTGTAAAAATACATAAAGATACACCATTCCACTACAATAATGGAAAACCTCGTGAACTGTTGAACATTATAAAAAAGCCATTGAAAACGCAAACACCAAGAGCGAGAGAGAGAGAGAGAGAGAGAGAGAGAGAAAGACATTTGCAAGTCAGTTGTTCGGTCGTTTAACGCGCGCAGTCACACACATACATAACAGTCTATAGAAAATTAACAGAGGCTGTTCTCCAGGGTTAGCAGCCGTAAAAAAAGCGGCGCTAAACTACAACTCTCTCTCTCTCTCTCTCTCTCTCTCTCTCTCTCTCTCTCTCGTGCTCTCGTAAGTAAACCCATCCACATTCATTGTAGCGGTATGTGTTTATATACATGTACATATTGCATGCATGCACATACACCAGAGAGTAACCGTTCTCGCGCTATTTCGACAAACCTCGACTACTAGTAAAGCAAATGTATAGTGGAGGGATATATACTTGTGCAAGCAATAGTGGAACGCGCGGGCTAGACCGTCCTTCGCAAACTCCATGCACACACACGCTGTCTGTCATTCCTATATACAAAAGAAAAGGAGGAAAATCGCGCGCAGCCTCAGCGACTTCGAAAAATCATCGCTGCCGCCGAGGGAGGCTGCAGCAACTATTGAAAATGAGGTGGAGGAGGAGGAGGAGGATCGAATGTAGCTTGCGCAACGATGACGAACGACCGCGTGGAGAGAAAACAATGCACTCTACTGCTGCTGCTGCTGCTGCTAGATATATAAGAACGTGTGCTGCTAAGACAAGACGGTCGATCGGTCGATATATAATATAAGTATGCATGCGGAGTGAGCAAAAGAAAGAGAGAGAGAGAGAGCGTGGGCGAGAAAAGTCTCTCCGCGTGACGTGTGTTGTTGCGTGCACACGGTTGGCGCACGTGCCGCAGCTTATAGCTGCTCGCGCTCGCGGATAAAAAAGAAAAGAAAAAATATCGAGGCGAGAGAGTGAGAGAGAGAAAGAGAGAAAACGCGATCGGCCCAGACAGCGTGGAGATCTTGCGACCTGAAGCTGTGTTGTATATAACCAAGGCTCTTATTTTCTCTTTTTCTTTCTCGATCTCCTGAGCCGAGAGGCTTTGTTCGCTTTTCAAGGTGTCTAGATATATACCTATACCGGCATGTGATCAACGGAGATCTCCGATTTGACTGTCACCTTATAACAACGTGGGTAGAGGTGTATATATATATGTGCTGATTTTCATGAGGAATGAGGACGTGGGTGATATGTGTGTATGTTTGATTTGAAAAATTATGGGTATGTTGGTTATTGATGAATTGGGTGTTTGGTAATTTTTTTTTATTGGTGATGTTAGATGATGTATGTGATGTGCTTCGAAAATAAAAATTTTTAAATTTTCTAGACTTGCTACTAGTTTTTATTTAATTTTAAATAAACGTCATGACCGCATAAAGATTAAATTAAACTTAAAAGAAAAAGAAAATTTATGTTATTTATATGCCGTTCTTGCAAGATTAATTTTATAGCGATGCAAAATATAAAACATACATTTTGTAAATTGTCAAGTAATTACTAGGCGATGTAGTAAATGACAATTTTTTTTCCTTCTTGACGCCGTAACTCGTTGATAATGAACAAAGCATCACTTAAGCAGTGTGAGAAAATTTATTTTTATTTTTTTCTATTTTTTTAAATAGTATGTCTCGTAACGAGACCAATCAATTTGACATGCAAGGTTTTTATCATGATTGAAATCTCTATTGCTTAGCCTGAAAACAATTAATACCTAGTGTTTCAAAATCGATGAAAAAAAAAAACATTGATGTGAGAAAAAAAACCCGTTGTTTTACGTAAATAATTGACTGATTATTGATCAATAGTTTCTCATAATAAAATCTGATTACATATCCTTATAAAGAAAATTATAAATAATTTTATATATCAGGGAAGCAAATAACGTTAATGCCCTTGATTTTAATGAAAGTCATTTATCAGTAAAGATCCAAGAATAAAATTTAAAATAAGCTTATATTATAAATCGTCCAAGATTTTATTTTTTTACACATTTACATTAATAAGCTGTATAGTGCAAAGGACGAGGTAAACCACAAAGTGACAAATCATCAAGTGCTAAATAAAACGACAAAATAAAAAAGAAAACCACATCATCATCATCATCACCGCATCAAAAATAACATTAAAAAACAAACTAAAAAAAGCTTCCATATTCGTCAAAATCCCAGAAGAGATCTAAAAAGTGCGCCAAGTCAAAACAAAGCAAAAGAAGAGTAGCGCTGGGTGAATACACAACAACAGCAGCAGCCTGAGTGTAAACCTGTCGAGAAGAGCAGAACATCGGATCCTGGTACATATAGAGGTATACATATACGCAACGAGAAAACCAGCAATCGATATGTTCCAGCAACGTATATACATACTCTCCGACATTCGATCCCCTCGAGTCCTGTCGCAAAAATCGGTACGCGTATAGCCGTCACGCGTCGTTGTCATCGTCGTCGCTCGCGCATCGTCTGGGCTTCTGATATATCAGCGACTCCGTCACGCCCGTCAGGACACACCGAGACTACCTTATCCTCTTCCTTCTCCCTTTTTTTTCCTTCTTGGTTATAAATATACTCACACCTGAGATTCGAGACTCGCATCACGAGATTTTTTGCCGGAAGTCGAGTGCACTCTATACATACGTATGCGTGCGCCTCGTCTGGAGTACGCGAATATGTGTGAAATCTTACCGGATGGCGACGAGCTATATATATGGGATACAAGCTAGAAAGTTTGACGCTTATATCAAGGGGTGAGATGATTTTTGACTAGCGTGAAATTCGCGGTTTCTCGACTGATAATTTGATCGTAGATAAATCTGTCTGAATGGAAGAATAAGAGGTGCGTCAGAGAGAGAGAGAGAGAGAGAGAGAGAGAGAGAGAGAGAGAGAGAGAGGCTGATTTGTAACGCGATACAAGCGCGTGATATTTGAAAATTAAGTTTATACTACCCTGGATTTAGACAGTGTGTTGCGGGATTTGGCTGCTAAAAAAATATAAATAATATCGTTTGGATGATATTCCCATGATGAAATTTTATACCCGTTAGAAACGTATGTAGTAGTAGCTGCTGCTGTTGCTACCTTGCTTATATACTCTAATGGTGTAATTTTTCACTTCTAGTAGGTAGGATTTCATTCTAACTACATTTAGCGAGAGAGAGACTGTATAGTATATACAGCTACTGACTGCTACAAACTTACGGTACTACGTTAGATTTTTATCATACTGTTTATAATTGCTCCTCCTTCCATATACCTATACTATATACTTGTGTAAGTAAGCCGGAAAATTACTTTATTCAGACATTGTTATTTTTTTTTTCAAGCGTAGATCAAAAAGCCTTGCTTATTTTCTATACTCTGTCTACCCGGAAGTTAAACATATTTTTTTTTTTTTTAAATTTAACTTATTTTTTTCTAACGTCATCATTATGCCTAAAGCTAGATCTAATTAAAACTAGAAACAATTTTGACGTTAGTTCGATCCTTGAACAAATTATACATACATATGGCTCATCAATAACGGTCAATTGAAATATAAATCGATCAATTGCGCATATGTTTCAATAACAGAGCCTGCAGCATCATATATAAATATCTATCTCATTATGACACTTCCTTGATAGAAAAACAACTGTAATTTCATCTCGATATATCTAATGATCATTACACGACATTAGATATTCACGATAATTACATGAAATCACACGAGTAACCGTCACGAAAAGAACACACACACACACACACACACACACACACACACACACACACACACACACACACACATTGTGTAAAAATGTATCGAGTGAAAATACTAATAAAAATCAAAATATATGTATAATTAAAGCCATTATTCGGGACTGATTAAAATAAAAAAATAAAAAAATAGGTAATTCGTGATAGTTAGAAGACGAGGGGTACACAGTATATAAGTATAGAACCACAGTAGCGTATATAGCTCCAATTTAATTAGCAAGGCACGGGTGAGAGAGCTATAAGCAACGAGAGGGGGAGTGGGATAACAAGGACCACCGTTAAACCAACGCTATACTCTACCATAATGCCGTAGTTCAGGATCAAGAGTGAACACAATGCAAAGATCTCCGTGAAATATCCCACACATCGAGGTAAGTATATGTATACAAGCAAGGGTAAAAGAGTAAAGGGGGAGGGGGGGGGGGAGGGGGTGCCTCTCGGCACTTAGCGGCCAATTAGTGCTCGCAACTATACCGCAGATTTAACGAGGCCGCACCGTGACGACGCACCAAACTCCGCGGATCGCGTCGAAAAAAATGCCTGCGGTACCGGCGGGTACCACTAATGTTTTTTATATTGTACTTACAGTATGTTAAACCCCCTCTCCCCCCCTACCCCTTACCCTTTCTCGTTGTATAGCACCTGTACGATGCAGCATAGTTTATATGTATACGTTTTCTTATGCCGTGAGACTTTCTTCCTTCTTTATTTAGTCTAATCGCGCCGCTTCGAAGAAAGGTGTATCGCGATCAGTAGTCTCTCTCTCTTTCTTTCTCTATTTGTATACCTGTATAGTATACACGTGTGTTCGTGGCAGCGATGATCGCAGCTAATCGCCTCCCTTCGAACAAATAGCAACTACTGCTCAAAGACTTAGCCTGGATGCGCGAGCTTATAATACGAGCATTTGCATGGGAGAGAGCAGACCGAGGATTTCTTCTTATCGTCTTTATACGCTCGTGTCGATTTGATGATACGTTCACGGTTTAATGTTAGGAGAATGACGAACTGTGGGTGGTAATAACGGCTTCTGCTTATTATGGAAGAATAACAATTAATGGGTTAACTTCTTTGATTTTTTACTTTTATTTATTTATTTTTTTTTTTTTCATTGGAAACCATTTGGTAGAATTTATTATTCGTTATTATATGCAAATAAAATTACTGGAAATGATTTAAGCTTATTAAATTGTCATTGGGATTTATTTTTTAAAGGTTTTTGATCAGGGGTATATGATTAGTAAAATGGGTGTTAAGGTCACAAATGTTGCGCGAATCCTTAAAGATCATCCTCGAAAATCATAATTTATATTTTACGATGCAAACGATCAAAAGGCGTGTGTAGCTTCCGAAATCAAGGGATATGATTCATTGTGAACTATTTTTGGGCATAGAGACAAAAAAAAAAAGATGAGAAGGAGATTACGTCACTTGTGGTCATCATTGAAGTTTAGTAGGCGCGCTACTGTATATTATCTGTTACATAATTTGTAGTAATTTTATATTCATAATGCTCAATGTCATCTGTTTTCAAATATAAAACACGAGTAAATAAATTGATCTTTATTAAATATACGTAAAATATGAAGTGTTTTTCAGAATTTAGAACTGTTACTTAATTAGACTTCTAATAATCAATTTTATGTAATATGTAGATCGACAAACAGTAGTAAAAACATAAAATTAATTTATCCAAAGATCCTTATATTTTTTTATTATAATTAAAGTAGTGCAATATTGAATTATAAAATAATTTCCTCATGTCCTTCCATATTCAAACTAATTAAATTCGTGCTCAAATAATCACTCGTCCACGCATCATTTATTTCTCCAAAAGCATCATAAGCCTGTATCGATCCGTATAGAAAATATCGAGGTTAAAGTCGAGGAGACAAAAGGTATCGCAAATAAAATCCAGACTTAAGCTTATAAGAAGTACCGTTGGACACCCCATAAATCAGGACGCTGAAAGAAGGCGGCACTACACGCAGCTATATATATATGTACTCCTAATCGAGCCATTTCTATTCCGCGCATCGAACAGCGAGGTATATTATAAGGTTTCTCAACACGCAGACCTTTTCTCTCTCTCAATATTTCGCATCTCGTGCGAAGGGACGCTTATAAGAAAGAGAGAGAGAGAGAGGGGAAGGGATCCGCGACTAAGGAGGCCGTCCGCGAATATAAATTACCTGGGTCGTGGATAGCGATGAAACTTCCAGGTGCCGATCGTGTCGGCGCTGTAATAATCATCGCAGCCGCCAAGCGAGCATAGCAGACCTCGGCGGCTGCTACGCGCCCACTGTCTCGCCATCTCGGCAGCCGGCTTACGTTCTCGCGCTCCTCCCGTTGCCTGTGGTAATACCGCCTCTTCGCGCTGACGCGCCTTTTTTGCCAAATTATCCCTGTTTTGCGGCTCCCGATGTGGTGGTAGCTGTTGCTGCTGCTGTTGTTGTTGCTGTAGCTGATGATGATGATGGCCAGGCAAAGGTAGGGCCGGTCGGATCGTAGTAGCCCCGGGCCACGGCATTCCGTTCGATTTTCGCTCGACGAGCTCCAGCATCGCTTCGTTTTCGGGCTCCTCTCGACCCGCTGATGAGAGCGAGCGAGATGGACGGTTTACTGCTGCTGCTACTGCTGGCTTATAGCTCTCGGTCGTCTCTGTGGCTTGAGCTGGCCGGATCTTCACAGGGCCATCGTACTGCTGCTGCTGTTTGAATTTTAGGCGGATGTGGCTGAGCCGAGTACGCGAGAGAATAGCCTTGAGTTTCGAACACTTTTCACTTTGAAATTCCTTCGGCATTTACGCTGCTCTGCTGGACTCTAATGGTTTCTCGAGGTTTTTAGAGCTTGGATATATTGTATACGTATATATAAATGCGTTATCGGCTTTTGGTAATTACTACCTTTTGTACTTTCTTTCTTGGAATTTGACGATTGTTAATTTAAACCTCAGCATTTGATGTGATTTTCTAAATTCTTTGTTTAAATTCTTTTTATTTAATTACAACATTATTCACATTTATTTTTTTAATTTATACGATTTATTATTTTAAACGCTAGTGCAGTATAAACATATAATCATTTTCCAATTATATTTATAATATTTTAAGTAAATTTCACTTGTTAACATTCAAAAACATAATTGTATAAAGAGACATTGTCAAAAGAGAACTACGCTCTCTGCAATTACTGTGCTTAAAAGTTTAAAATCAAAATAAGTACCATCAACCAAACAAGATAGTTGAGAAAAAAAAAAGAAGCTTCTTTAAGAAGAATTTTACGAGTCAGAAACGCGTGCAAGCTGAGCAAACCATTCACGATTTAATTAGCCGCAAAGTTCTCGAGCGTTGCACCATAGCAGCAGTAGTACCGAGCAGGGAAGTCATGGAACGAGAGAACGGAAGTGAAGCGAGAGCAAAAGAGGGGCTGGTATAGTAGGTATACTTTCATTAGTTTCAGCTTAAGGCTCTCGCGGAATCGCGATTCCGGTGAAGAGCAGAAAACGATATCGGTCTTTTATATAAGTTTTTCCCGCGAATGGATTTCGATGGGCGACGTCTGACGAGTTCGAACTTATATATACATTATAAAGCCGATATGAAATCATAAGACGAGCTGCTGTTATCCCAGCTTTTTCCTACTTGTAGTTGAGTGTCCGGATGATAAGTGTTGGTTGTAGCTTAAATTTTATTTTTTTTGTCTTTTAACGCGAGATACATTGTTATTATTTGTGTAATAATTTTCTTTCTTGTACTATTCATTTATCATTATTATTTTAAAAAATAAAACAATAACAATTGTATAATATATTAGAATATAGTTCACCATGTAAGCTAACTATTTCTTAAATGACAATAAAACAATGCAAACGATGAATTTTAAATACACGTTTTTTTTATGAAAATTCATTTGGTAAGGTGTGAAATTACATTTTAGAAATGAAAAAAAAAAACAAAAATACAATTGAAAGAACGAAACCTTTGCAAACTCAAATCATGCAACGCATACCAACAACAAATCATCGTGACGAAATAACTTATCCATTCAGTTAACAACTAAAAACTCATCAAAAATCTTCACGGCCCACACGTCATAAGAATCCATAGTTTAAGTACAAGTCAATGTACGCGATTGCGCGACAAATAAGCCTCACCTCACCTCACTCAATGGTTGAGAGCGTGAAAATTTGACGTGCCAACGCGGATGGCGAGGAAAATTGTAATTCGTTCCGGTGCGCCAGAGCAATGAGCGCGTATACGAGAGGGGAAAAAAAAAATTCCCAACGTCTTCACACCCCTTTTCTCCCCACATCCTCAAGACACACACACACATACTAGCGTTCGTTAAACCCGCGAGTTCCATTGACATTCGTGCAACAAATGCGCGCGAGGCTGTACTTTTCCCACAGCTTAAGTGTATATCGCGAAGGCAAAGCGTATATATAAATCCTCCAGTGGTGCATTCTCGCAGAAGTACATAAACGTCGAGTGTATATGCGCACACGCAAGAAGAAAAAAGGAAGATGACGTGCCGCACGGTATAATACGGTCATCTGTAAGATGGTGATGAAGTACTATACAACTTGATTTTTGATTGATTCTTATTTTGTGTAGCTTTTTTTTTAGTTTAAAACAAATCGTTAAAAAATTTTAAATTTTGATTTTTTTGTGGCAAAGTTTGTACAAGGAACGTTATAATTAGTAAAATAAATCAATCGTTGTCAATTTGGTTTATTATCATTATTTTTATATTATTCTTCAAGTTGTTTCTTTATATAAATAAGAACATTTGAACCAACAATTATTTTTCTTCTAATTACTATGAAAATAATGATGTGATTTTAATATTATAAATATGATTATAATTAAACAAGCAAACTCAAAGCTTTAGAAGAATTACTTAACGTTTAAGAGCCCTTGAAACTTTTGGATAAGATTACATTTGAAGAAGTAGCTTGAGTTTGTATTAATTATAGAAATGTGAATAAAATAAGTAAATAAACGAATGAAAAAATTAGAAATCAACTTGTTACATGTTTTGATACAATATTTAATAAATTAATTTTTAAAAATTATATTTAATATTATTTAAAATGATTTAATTCTTTAGTAGAAAGTATGATTTTTGTCAAAATTTAAAAGCAACGCATAACTGCCAGTTAAGTAAAAATGTACAAAGAAATTCCAATAGAATATTTTATAAATTTCAAATTGCATATGTATCTTATCAAACACCAACCCACGCCTAGGTCTAAAATAAATTCTTAACTAAAATAAGAAATAAATACTAATTTAAATAATCAATCAATTTTTAAATACTACGAAATTTTACGAAATTTTAAATATTTTCTTGTTGGTAATTAATATGTATTACCGTAGTTAAAACAGATTGTTTTAAAATTTTATTCTGACCTTTTAATGATTACTCACAATAAATATACATTTTTAAAACAATAAAAATAATTTGTATTCAATGGACATTAATATTACATATGTTAATTTAAAAGTACTACTTTTGTAATAAAAATTTTATAAAATAAGTCTTTTGTATAAATATATAAAGTTGTTGATTTAGCTCATGCTAGTATATATTATGTATAAATGCTATTACGTTTATCATACTCTTAACTCCATGTGATTTATATAGTGAATAATAAGATAAGAAATTTGCATCCATTATATGAGACACTTTTTTATATGGAAAATTTCTATTGTATTAAGATTTTAGTTTAAAGAATAACGATAACAACCTCTTGGTATAGGTTAAACTGTTGCTCTTTCACGTTCTACTACTATATTACAATATTGTTATAAAAAAAAAAATGTAATAATTTTATTTTGATCCGGTTAAGAGACTCGATATTTTTTAAACAGAATTAAGTCTGCAGAAAATGATCTCTGGTTAAATAGTCAACCATCGACTTAACAATCAAAACTTTTTTAATTTCATGCTTATAAAAAACAAATAATTTTATGCTGCACAATCGTTTAATAAATAAATCAAATAAATATATATTAAAATTCACAATTCAAAATATAAAGAAAATCACAAAAGCACCACCATCACAAAACAACACTGTTTCCATCGCGTCACGCATTTAGTCGAGCTATTAGGGACCAGCTCTATTTCGAGAATAAAAAAAAGCCTGGTCCCAAACTCGGCGTCCCTATATAAACGAGCAAAAAATCGAAAGCTTGCAGGCGCTCGGGAGCGTGTTCGGTAAAGCTTCGTTACGAATACGACGACACGAACAACATCAGTGTGGCAGGAGGATGAGGCACACACCATCAAGCCACACCAGCTGCCGGCGGCTCCGGCCGTCAGGAGTGTACTGATCCGCGCGCGCCGGCGCTCTCTCGGGCCAACAGACAACCTGCTATATGTTCTCTCACTATATACTGCTCCTCGCTCGTCCGCCACCGTCGTCTCGCGCTACGCTCTCTCTGTACCTCCCATACGTATGTACATATGTATGTATGTATGTATAAGCACTCTCTCGGGGTAAACGCACTTGGCGTGAATATTGCGTAGGACGCCGACGGCGCTGCACCACGGCAGTTCGTTGCAGCCGGCGCGGCTCTATATACTATACGAGCTTTGCCCCCCGCTTCTTTCTCTCTTATTCTCTATCTGCGTCGCTTACCAACTTATATATATATATATATATATATATATATATATATATATATA
>JAPYZE010000638.1:0-57155 GCA_030522805.1 Leptomastidea abnormis
TTTGGCATACAGCTCTTTTTTCGTGTACAATTCAAGAAGAAACGTGATTGCATGGTTTCTTTAGCTAAACACACCTGACCGTACTTGCAAACACAGACACACAGACAGACTCCTATTCATCTACGCGTAAAAAGAAATTCTCTTAAAAAATTTAACTTCTCTAATCCGTTAAAATTAAAAATTAAATATAAAAAATTTTGACTTCTTAAAAATTAATTATCAATACCCAATATTTTAATCAGTGTCCTAAAAATTTTATCATTCCAAATTTTTTGATAAATGGTTTTAATTTCAACTAATTTGGACTATTTAACAATAGTTTATAACTTCGGGAATTTAACTCTTAATTGGACTAATAAATAATTGCACTAAAAGTAATAGAAAAAAAGTATTTACAATATTAAAAATATATAACATAGGTTTTAAATCAATAGTTCAATAAAGTACGTTTAAAAAATGTTTAAAAATTGCATATAATTTCTTAAAAATGTCTGTCTGTATAGACGCTAAAAATAAAATGTAATTGCTAATAACTAGATTTTCACCCATGTAGATTCATTTACACTTACATTCATCTACACGTAGAAATATAACCTTTAAAAAATTTTGTGCTTTTGTCGTGTTAAAATCTCACCTTATTTACTCTAGCGTTAAATTGCGACTTCAGCGTCATGATGTAATAAACACGTGTGTAAAAAGATTATTGTGTATATTCGTATTGATTTATATTTATGTCTGTAATACTTAAGAAAAATATATATATGTAATACTTAAAAAATATGTGTCATGCCAATAGACTAATTGTTCACCTGGCATATATTATTAAAAAAAAAAAAAAAAAATTAAAAAAAAAAAAAAAGTTGTTTTGGGCAATTGAATGAGCTCTTGAGTGTATTAATTAGCATCCTTTATTTTTCCCTATTTACCTTTCTTTTTTTCTATAGTTCATTCTTTAATGGCGGTAGTGATGCTGCTTTTTGGCGCATTACTAGAAGAGAGAATGAGGGAGAGAGAAAGAGATAGAGAGAAGAGAGAGCGAGAGATAAAGAGAGTGCGAGATAGGAGCAATAGAGAGAAGGGCTTCTATTAGAGTTCGATGGATATCGTCTTTTAACTTGTCTTCTGAGTTATAGTCTCGAGGCCAATTCCAATTCATCACTTCGGAATTAATGACTAACTTTAAAAAAGAGTGATTTGATTTGAGTTATTTCTATATGCTGATGCAGATAATTCAAATTTAAAAAAAACGAAGGGTTTTTCTTTTTAAAACTTGATATACTTATGTATAATTGTATATGCATATTTTGATAACGAATTCTCCGAAGTAGAACCACAATATAAGTAGATGTGCAAGATTGATTGGTAATATATATTATTCGAGAAAAAGAAAAGTTTTATCGATAAAAAATTCATCGATGAATATATTGAAAAGAATAATAATATATACATGATGACAATTGTGTGTTGAAAGGAATTGCGTCATTAATGTGTCATATAATGTTATTCTTTTGAGAATCAAGAAATAAGGATATATTTTTATCGTAACAATCGAACTTTTAATAAAATTTTAAAATTAAATCAATCTAAAAAAGGAAAAATCAATTTTATTTAGAATAATAACTATTTACGTCAAATAAAATCTTATATAAAATTGTCAATTTCTCTCTTCTCATGAATGAAACCATCACACACACATAAACACATATACAAACCCGTAAAGAGGCCAGTCTTGACCTTTTCTCGTCGCGCTTTAAAATAGCCAAAGATAATCTCGTCTCACTCACAGGTTTCGCAATATATACTTTACCTAACGTTATACTTATACATATATATTACACCGGCACCAGCGCCAATATACAATATACAAGTATTAAGGTACTACAAGCACATAATATCAGTACACTCTCTCAAATGCGTAAGCATACCTTAGTAGTAGCGCTTGCGCGCGACTTGCGATATCGTCCCACACTTTAGTTTTTTAGTTTTTCTTTTTCTCTCCTTCCAAGTGTCAATTAATATATTATGGAGTCTACTGGTATTCATAGTACAAAATTATGGTCGGAATTAATTGGTACCAGTGAAAATAATGGATTATTTGGTTTAGCTTGTACTGCGAATCGAATTGTTTGGGGGATGGTACTTATCAAGTGGATTAATTTTGAAATATGGTGGTATTGTGGTGATGGAACTTTTGCTTGGAATATTTGTACTTGATCAGGGATAATTTTAAATATACCTTAAGATCTGGACCAATATAATGTGTTTTGAGGATATTGGTTTTTCCGGAATTGCTTTTTTTTCAAGGTGTACGTAATGTAAAGTAGTGATAAGAGATTTAATATGGAAAAATTGTGTGATTTGAATTTATAAGATTTTTCTTTTTGTAATTTATTGGAGTTATTGTTATGATTCGATTATTGTTATGATAGAAATTTTATTTATGAAAAAAAAAAAGAAATTTGTAACGTCATAGTGTAAATGTACAATCAATCAATTTCACAGCCATAAAAAAAATTCTAAACATCAACAACGAAATAAAAAAAAAATCTTACTCCAAAAAGTATTTTTCCAACAATTAAAACATCATCTAAACGATTTATATACAAATCTCTTTATCATTAATTATCATCATATCCATAAAATCAAAGTATGTCAAGACGTAAACTATTTCAAAGCCAAAGCGTTAAATTCATAAGCCAATTCATACGCATAATTATACACTACCAAGCAAAATTAAGCAATACCCTAATTAGAGCCTAATATACATACGAACGCGAAAGTGCAAAACGCATCTTCAAATCGAGTTATCTATACACATACACCTGATTACGCGTCTCGTTTTAATTAACAAGCCGGTGTAGCTATAGATATAAAACAAATAGTAGCGTAAAATATAAGTATATATAAAGTCAGAGCGCAGGTGTAAACGAAGGACACATTACGACCGATTCAAATCTATATGTATATTGTATATATATTACAGTATATACATTACTTAAATGCGAAACGAGGTGACGAAAGGGAGGCAGGAGGAGTAGGTTACATATATATGTCGATAATACGAGAAGAGACAGGGTAGAGGGATGAAGAGGAAGGTGTCTCATTTTTGAACTCTAGAGAGAAGGCAGCTTGAGGACGGTATGTAACGAGTCAACCGTGAATTTAAGTTATGCAATGTAATTTATATACCTACGAGTAGAAAAATGTATTGTAGATTTATAGGGGATGAGAAATCTATGAAAAATTGGGGTAATAGATTGAGTGTGAAAGTCTGGGTTCGATGAACTTTGTAATTTAAGATTTTTATCATTAATAACGAACGAATCGATAATCATTTTTTGTAATCGAGGAAGAAAATGTTGGAACTACCTATTTTGGTACATGATTTTATTTACAATTTAAGGTGTCACGCGATATATGTTAAGGGAGTTAAAGGGAAATACCTGGGATTGATTAAGTGTTTGGTCAAATAGACGCTTGGAATTGATTATGTTGAGTGACACATGTACGTTACGTATAGTGACATGAATTTAAGTTATAGATTTGTATACTTATAATGGGTTTTAGACGATGACTAACTCATATCTATTTATATAGAAAATTTTAGTTTACATTCCGTATATAATATATAAAGTATTTTTCGTATATATAAAAGAAAAAAAAAGAGATGTAGTCGAACGATTAATAAAATATCGATATGAATTTGTTTCTTTTTTTCTTTTTTTAATATTAACGATGTGAAAAAGAAATTAAAAAGAAAATATAAATTTGCGCTTCGTCATCATGTGTATATTCGAAAAATATTGTAACGATACTCGAAATATCGAATATTGTATACAAAAATAAAATTTAAGTGAAATAAAAATATACGTTTATATTGATGTGTGCCTTACACGTGTATTCAAATTTGTCAATGATTTATAAATAAAGTGTGTACTTAATAAAAAAAAACATTTTTATTTTATTTAGTTTACACTCACATTACATACACACAATTACATGAATGACGCATATGTTTCAAAGAAAATCTATTACAACTTACAAGCTTACTCGAATACTTAATTTAAGCACGAGCTTTTATAGTCCAATGACAGTCACCGATTATTCCGTTTAAATATACAAATATACATATACGTTTTCATACTCATTTATATATCTACCAAATCGAGAGCAAATGAGTCACGAGAAGACTTTCGCGCAAGTGACACTACTTTAAGAACTAGAAATATATATATATAAACGCACGTGTGAAAATATACGTGGCCTGGTTAAAAGAGTAGATGAGAAACATAGGTTCTTCGAAAGCAATTGCTATGAGTTGAAAGGGGAGGTATGTTGTATGAGACTATGATGTGATTGAATGCATTTTTATAGGGTGGAGTGTGACACTCTTTTAAAAATTTCTTTTTTTTTTGTTTAGGGAGTATTTTAAAAGCTTTATTTAAAATTTTGAATTTTCGCGCTTTTTTGCGCAAGCCAATCAAAATATCAGAATACACAGGCTACATTTTTTGAGGATTTTTCTTAATTAATTTTTATTCTTTATTAAAAACGAATATTTAAATATTAGAAAAACCTTCAAATAATAAAGTATTAACGATATTTAAAATCGACACTGTTCCAATTAATCACTTTTTTAGCCTTGGTCCTTACCTATCGTTACCCTTGACATTTTTATTTTTTCTCATTACCGAGAGTGTGTCCGACGTTCAATCACTAGCTAAGTAAAATTTTCAATATTCATCAAAAACTCGTTTAACCTGATGATGTAAAAAAAAAACGATCGAAATCAACTGTCAACCTCTTCTTAAATAATAAAATAAAAGCTATGTATACAAAGACCAAATACTAAAAATCATTAAATAAATTAATTTTCACGTGACAACCACGGAAATAAAATGAAATAAAATATCCATCAATTACTAATTGACCTTATACAAGTGAAACAGTTATATACTTGAAGTATGTCCTATTTCAAAATTCAATGTGAACAAACTATATACTATTTAGAACGACATCAAATAAAAGCTCGCGCATATTGACATTTGCACATATAGTACATTTAAATCCCGCAATTCTATATCGCAGCAAATAAACACACATATATAAGTATAAGTAGGCCAAACTCGTTCCTCTCTAAACGCAATAATATAAGTAAGCTCAACTCTCTGATATTTTTTCAACCAGCCTTGCATACAAATCATCCCTCACTTCAATATTTTTAATAAAGTTCAACCACACAATAAAGCTCTATTTACACAATGACAATATTTATCTATGGATATAAATCACACTTAAAATACTTTAATAATATCGATCTCATCTGGTGACGTTTCACAAAAGAGCGAGAGAGGAATTTAATCAGAAGCAGTCTACGTCACACATACACATTTGCTCCTATCAGCGCATCGATCCTCTCTCTATCTCTCTCTCTCTCTCTTCCAGCAGCAGCTGAGACTTTCACTGCAAGCTCATCCCCTCTCTTATACTTACCTACATTTATATCTATATATCTTCAACGAAAATATATAGTAACTCTCTTTCTCTCTTTCTCTCGCGTGCTTTTGCTCCGTAGAATATACACACGTGTAGATATATAGCCCACTGTGTATCATCGTGATATCTCCCTCTCCAAAAACCAACCTGGTATATATCTACTCTCAAGGACGAGCTTTACGATGAGATAGTGAGTAAGAGAGAGAGAGAGAGAGAGAGAGAGAGAGAGAGAGAGAGAAGGGAAGAGGGCTATAAAACCGCAGTGCGCGCACGTTTGACTCTCCCTACTACCTATCTCTCACTCTCTCTTTTTTAACGACTGTGTGACGTCGATTACGTAGTTTGCCCTCAGAGGAAGTGCACGAGGTCGATGACGATATTTTGAAGATATTATTATATGGAGTCGATATTTACATGTTGTGGATAATTTTTTTTTCCAATGTTTCTGATTTGAAATTGTAAATTTGATTGATTATTGATTAATTAGTTTTTAATCTTGTTTAACCTTCCAGATCATATAGTTTTATAATTAAAAAAAAAATTTTTTTTTGATGATGTAAATAAAGCTCTGCTGCAGGGTATACATTTTATTTCTATATATATAGTAACATGCATTGAAAACTGCGACTGAAATTTTAACACGCATGTACATACACAGATGTGCTTGCAATTTTGTACTGAAAAAAAAAGAAGAAGAAAAAAAAAGAGAAAGAGTCACAGTAGGAGGTTTGAAAGAGGGTAAAGTCTATTTTCCCTTTTTAACCCTGGCTCTTTCTTTATTTCTTTATTTCTTCCTTTTTTTTTACTTTCTACTTTGGTGGTATAGTAGTAGTAGCAGCGAACTTGGCCTTGAGATTTTTCGAGGCTTCCAAGCTTCTGTTTTCTTTATTTCGTTATATTCGGTAAAGGGTCGAGATCATGCTATGTAATATGTACGTCGGTCTCTTTTTTTTTTCTTTTACTTTTTTTTCTACTTTTTCGTTCTTTTATGCAGCCGAAAACTGAAGAGTTAAATTTTTAATGCAGCTGCGCAAAATACAAAGTGTAAGTTTGTCTCTGTATATATTATGCGACCTTTATACATTATTTATTTCATCCTACCGCGTAAAAAAAATGTAATTTATTATATTTTTGTATATATTTATTATAGGTAAATCATTAAAATAATGAATCACTATTTATTCAATAATCAATAAATTTACTTTTATTATACTGAGGTGTTAATAATAATAAAAAAAATTTTTTTATAAAATACATCATATAGGAAGGTAAATAAGTACTTAACACCTTAGCGTGATAACTATAATTTATTTTTGTCCTATACAAATAAAAAACAAAAAAAAAAATACCTCCACGACGTTAAATCTATTAATAGACATGAAAAAGCTTACTAATAGAACACAGGTTTAACAGTTCTGTTTTTTTACACGGCTACACCCTATCCTGTGATTCTGAAAATAGAAAATAGAATAGCCCCTTTCACATATACTACGTCACACGAAAAAGGATAGGTATATATACATATATTAAGAGTTCAGTAAAGGTCACACATACTACAAAACATATAAAGAAATAAAAGCCAAGTTCAAATCGATCGTACAAAAGCTTCAAAATCCATTTTGAATATAAATAAGCATTAGACCAAATTTAAATCTGTTATCTCTTTGCTTGAAGAATGACGATCATACTTACTTTACTCGTAGCGGAATTTTATATTTCTACGTATTATAGGATACTTGATATATTTGAGAGGAGGAAATGCGCGATGCTTACGTAGAAACGGTCGACCGCAAAACTTGATGGGAAATCGATATTATATGCTACTGCTGAGCTTTAGACTGTATACAGGTGTGTCTTGATGTTTTTTTCTATACGTCATCAATACTTCCTCGCAATTTTATATACGTTTAAGTTAAACGTAATATTTGCTATTTGCGATTGATTTATTATATTGCAAGTTTGAAATATTATATTACTTAGGATTATGTAATTTTTATATTTTATGATAAAAAAATTTTTGTTTTAAGATTTTTTGAATTTCGGATTAATTTTAGCAGATTTCAATACAGAAAAAATTTTCTTCTCTACATTTTTATAAAAATGATGAGAAAAATTTTTAGTAATAACGATAATCGCTTTACTTAGAATCCCTTTTGACCTTCCAGGTATAATATGTAATATCATATAATACCATATATCTCACCTTTCCTTTTTTTCATTCCAAAAGAGTAATGGATCTCTCAGATCACACACGTAATAGTCACAGATGAATTACTTCGTATAAAAAAAATTCATCCTTTTTATCCTTAACCAAGTATGTATGTATGTGCGTTTTAATGGAAAATCGATTGGGATAAAAGGTTGATTTCAGAAATTTCATCAGTGCTACCAAGAATTTGAGATAAAAAAGAAAAAAAGAAAGAAAGGAAGCTTTAACGACGACGTGACCTAAATCGAGATTAATAATTTGATTTTGTGAAAAGAGTTTGTAATTAAATGAAAAAAATTTTTTTTTATTGGTATAATCATGTAATTGTGATGAGGTTGAAAGTGAAGTGCGCGAATACGAGCTTGCAATGATTATGATAATCATAGCTGAGAGAGACTTTCAACTTTGATTATTTGGAGCTGTGATTGAAAAATTGTTCGTAGTGTTGTTTTAAAAATACAGAAAAAAGGGGAAGGGAATAGTGGAAGAGATAGAAGGGTAAAAAAAGAGAAATGATAAGAGAGCGAGAGCTTTTGTGCATTTATGTGTATCTGTAATAGACTATGATTGCTTTAGCTAACCAACCGAATATTTTTATTTCACGCGCACTCGAGTTTCTCGTTTGTATAGTTCAATTTGCGTATCATATATATTTATATATACATATATGCTAAAATGGAAAATGCCGGTAGGTCACTGGAGATGAAGGATGCGTAATTTTTAGAGATGAAAAAATAAATTGAAGGACGAATGTGTTTGCATTGATTTTGGTGATGATTTTTTTTTTTTTTTATTAGTATTTATTATTATTTTTATTATTTTGATTATGTAAATTAAGTTATTTTTAGTTTTTGAGGGATTAGTAAAGATTATGTATTATTGCATTTAAGTATGATTATGCTGTCACGCAATAGTATCATTTATGAGAGAATATTGACCTTAAAGAGTCCTGAGAGCAATAATAACTAATCACGCACTTATTTGATGTCATTAGAAAAGGAATGTTGTGTTATATTGTCTTTGTAATGATTCTTTTTTAATAGTAGATTATTAAATGTTGGTTTGAGTTAAAAAAAAAATAGTAAAGATTTTAAAGAAATTTTTATAAAAATAATATTTTTAAAATTTTTATTCACATAGAAATAATTGAAATTTATTAGAAAAAAAAAGAAGAAAATTAAGGTTAATAAAAAGTGACGCAGAAGCATTTATAACGGAACAACTAAATTTAAACTACCGTATTTCATTCAATCAATCAAAGCGTAGTATAATATTAAAACAATAGAAAAATTGTACGCTTCTGATATAAGTACAAGATATCAAGTATCTAAAAAAAGAATATTTTTATGTCTAACATATAAATAAACATTCTACCAACACAAGATTTGGTATTAACCAGTTAAACAAAGAATGAAAATAATAATTCTGCATAATTTAAACATAAAAAATTTTATCTACAAACATTATACTTCTATATATCTATATCACAGTAAAATAGATAGCTCAAAATCACGAATCACTAAAAAAGAATAAATTTAATCACGCAAACCTTTCCGTTCTACACACATCCTATACCTTTTATAAAATTTAAAGACACACACACATGTAATCACTACATGTTAAATTCTTAGCATGTGAAATCTACCTTGAAAATTGAAACTATTGAAAATTCGTAAAACGACCTTCGTATTTTGCAAGTCTCAAGAGCCTCGTATACACACTATAGTTTTCTCTTGGGAATTTTAGATTTTACACATGTAGATATATATGTATATGTGTATGTAAGAGTTGAAAAATTGAAAATGTTCTTCTTCAGCAATATAAAGTTTTGCTTTCTTTTAAGAGTGAGAGAGATGGAAAAGTGCTACGACAAATGCTGCAAATTGATACCACTCTGTGTTGTGAGAGATAAAATAAAAAAATTGTCAGGGGACGAAGATATAGGCTGTTGAGAGAAAGAACTGCATTGTGCATTTTTCATTTCCTTTCCTTTTTTATTGATGTCGTCAAGGGTTGAAAAAAGAAAGCAGAGAAAAGTTGAGAATATGATAAAGTTTTCTCGTAAAAGTATTCTGACGTTTTATTTTTTTTGAAAGAATTTTTATTTTTTTATTATTAGATATTAATCTTTTATTTATATTCTCAATATCAATAACATAATAAATTGATAAATTTACATTTAAATAAATTTTTCCAATCTATTTTCAAAGAAAAAATTTGATTAGATACGTGTTCAATTATTTATCAAAATTCAAAATTTTTATATTATAAAAGAAAAAAAAATCCAAGATTAATTAACAATAAAAAATTAATTAGAATACTTGATTTTTCCTTCAATAAAATTTATATTTTCGCGCCTTTTAATCGCAATTCGCACTGCATATATAACACCTTTTGCCCACGTCATCATCAGAGAGAGAGAGAGAGAGACTCTCTGAAAAGAAGACGAGGAAAAGTAAAAAGAGAGAAAGACACAGACACGCAGCAACAGCAGGGAGCGCAGATTGTATATATATATATATATATATATAGCAAAGCTTAAAAGCGGTGGCGCTAGTAGCTCTACGTTGTTAGCATCATATATACAAACTCTCAGCAAAGAAGCCCGTCGTATATACTACAGGCAGCTATAATACAACCAGTCGTTCGCCAAAGCTGAAGCAGTGCGCGCGTTCGCGTGTGAAAGCATTATATTTATTCTCCGCTTTTACTATATACAATCGGGCGCTTCTCTCTTTCTCTTCCACACATACTTCTTACTCACCTCGATTTTTTTTTTTTTAAATTTTATTTATCTCCCCTTTTCTTATTAAAGTGACAGGTATATTTACAATCCTTGAAGTTTCAGTTCCTCGGCAATAAATATAATATTGCTGAGGTTGTAGCAGAGTAGTGCGAAAAATTGTGGGTATATAGTAAGAAAGAGAGAAAGACACGCGTATATAGAATATATATACATATATACGGGTCATTGCACTCGACCTGCGTCTGAAGGGGAGAGAAAAGAAAGAGAGAATAAAGAGAAGGTGGTCCCCTGCTCTCTGCCCTGCCTATATACCGTCTGACTTGTATTATATGTATATAGACTCTGTATATGTATAGGATACTGTGTCTTACCGTACCTTACTTGTTCTACTTGAACATACTATAAAATAAGTGATATCCTGACTTGACACTGAAGTATATAATATACTTCAGATATACAAAAGTTCTAGATGAAGTTTCAAATTGTAGTCAGCTGACTACAAGAATTTATTGCCGGCTGGAAAAATCATAGCGGCAGATTTGATATTGTGTGGATAAAGAGGAAGTGATTTTGGAGGCTGGAAATCATCTTTTGTTTGGGATTACTATACGATCATGACCTACGGTACTTCGTTTAATAATAGTGATAAGTCTCGGCTGCAACCTAATGATGATTATTCACGGTAATTTTTTAGATTTTATTTTTTATATGATTTTTTAAAAATTTTTTTTTTATGATTTGTGAGAGAAAGAGAGTTTTGTGTTTGGTAGAATGGAGTTATTGATTTTGGCCTTTGTGTGGATTGAGATGAAAGAATGGAGAGTGAGAGGAGACACTTGGAGAGTTCGATATTGAACGAGAGGGAAACTTGGTGGATGAGTAGGTTTTTGTGATAGATTTTTTATTTTTTTTTTTTATTTGTGGTATGCTTTGTGAGATGTGAAAATATTAAAAAAAAAAAAATTGGTAAGATGAAATGATTGAATGAATTTAATATTTTAAGTATTTTTAAATTTTAAGTAAAGTATATTCAAAGTGTACTTATATTTTAAAAATAAAAATAAAAAGTACCTTGTTAAAAGAAATTGTTATATGTAGCTATAAAAAAAAAGGTTCATGACGTATACGATCATAAAAATTTTTTTTATTATTTTGACAAAGCACATAAACTGCAAAATTATTAAAATCCATAATTGTAAAAAAAAAAAAAAAGAATCGTAAAACAGTTTCATAAATTTACCACGTATTAGAAACACTAAAAAAAAATTTCTTTTATACTCGTCGCCAATATAATCTAATATCACTATATTTCATGAATAAAACACACTTTTAAAATGCACTGCATATACATACGATCTGTAGAATAAGAGGACCAGAGATGCGTACATACATAGAATAGTATTATAAGCTAAAGAGGGAAGAGGACAAGGTCGTCTTTCTTTGGTAAATTGACTGTAGCCTCATTATCCTCAAGCTTATAATACATACTCTCGTGAAATCGACCCCTTCCATCGTCGATGAGCTTTTCTCTTTCGCTTTATAGTCTTTATAATAGCCACTGAAACTTTATCTACCAGAAAAGTAAGAGTAGAATTAATAAAAAAAGCCAATATTCACTGATAAATATAGGTGAGCATATCCACGTAAATTTTCCTTTACATTTTTTTTTTTTTAACTTTTTCTTTACTTCTTGCATGTCGATACGCAGACATAATACCTATTACTTGAGATGAATCTCAAGTCGAGCCTGACATTGATGCAATTGTCAGGTTTTATTCGCGAAACGTCTTGTGTGGATTTCTCTTTATTTTCTCTCTCTCTCTCTCTGCAACGTGACTTTTACTGGCATGTGTCGTTGGCAAACTCTTGCTCTCGAATTAATCAACGATCTCTTAAAATTGACGAAATAAATTGATTGTCAGAGTTGCTTTTATTATACATTCAAAAGCATAGTTATAATATATAATTTGATTTTACCGTTACACTATTAATCTCATTCATGAGTATAAGCTTGAAATATTTTAAAATTACCGTTTGCCAAAATTTTAAAGCAGCCTTGAACTGTGACGAGAAAAAAAAATAATCTCGAAGTTAAAATGAAAATTATAATAGCAAAAGTCTTGAAACATAGATATATATGTCATTTTGAAAAATTTTAAGTGCTTTTAGTCGAGATTTTGAAACTATATCTATTATACTCGCTGGTAATTTAATTCTCTCTATATATAGATGACAATTTAGAAGTTTGATTATAGTTATTTCAGTGTTGGTGCAAAACTATAACTTGGATGCTGACTAAAATTCTCCCAGAGGCGTTATATAGATTTGTTTGAGTTGAAATACAATACGAAAATTGACAATTGGCTCATTGATTGTGGTATCAAAAGCTTGTTAATTAATTAAATTTAATAATTTTAATTCAATTTTAGTTACATGAAGATAAAAATTAAAAATTTTTGTCTTTTAATTATTTAGAAAAATAATATAATCATTATTATTATTTTTTTTTTTGTTAATCATCATTAAACTTGAATAACCCAAACTACATATCATATTGAATAATCCAATGAATCATTTTTTTTTTTTTTTTTAATTTATCCAGAGAGTTCAATGCTATAAGAACAGTTACTTCGTCGCATTTCCTTACTGATTACATCATTTATAGCACGAGTTCTCTCTCTAGCGTCTCTCATAATTATCTTTTTTCATATTTTTTTTTCTTTTTGCTCAACGACCACTAACATTTTTTTTTCTCATACCCAGTCAAATCATTCGATTACATACTGTCTAGTAAAAAAATCACGTAATAAATCAGTTTTTACTTAAAGAGACGCGTGTGCTCGCACATAAATACATATTACATGTAAATGTCGTACCTCATAATCATTACGAAAAATTATCACGTAGATATATACCTACGCACGTGGAACTATAACTCACGTGAGTTTGCAATAAAGTCCCGCGACGTTATTTTGCTTACATGTATATACATATATGTATAGTCAAAGTAAACATCAGGACGTTTTTATCTTCATGTTTGGATCTTGTATATATGTATATAGGTACGTATAGGATGATTATTATTCCAAGATGTGTGTGTATGTGATGTCTCTTTGCGTATATATATGACTCGTCTCGCACGTTAACCTGTTCACTTGCTTTTATATGTTATATCGAATTCTTGTGTATAAAATTATTTTGACTAAAAGTACATTTATATTTTTTTTATTTGTGTTTTTGGGTATAATCAAATTTATTTTCGTATGTAAAATTGATTAATTTTAAATGGTATAATGTATAATAAAAATTGTATTTGTGAATGGATATAAAATTAAGCAAATATCAATTCTCTTTTACTACATCAGTAAATATCACACTCGATTTCCCGTATGCTATGTAAATTAAAATTTTTTTTTCTCTTATTATATATGATTTATTCGTATAGCTCGAAAGATACATACACAAACAAGTTTTAAAATCAAACGAGAAATCTATACCAAGATGAAAGTTCTGTCTTGTTAAACAATTGTCTGTCTCAGAAATTAATTGCTATCACATTCACATGTATACAAGTTCTTTCAAGTCTTGTTAAAGGAGAAAGTGTCATTTTTTTTTTTTTTTTTATTTTAGCGTCTCGCTGCCGTCTATGATAATAAATTTTTCTTAACTTTACCCAAGCATATATTTATATATATGCATATATACTACTGCTACTATAAACTATACACCCACAAAAGCACGCCTCTTTTTATAATGACCCATATAATTTATGCCTTTATACATAAGCTCGCGTGAAAAACTGCTGTTCCTTACAAACATACTTATACACATGCGATGTAGTTAATATATGCTGTTTATTCTTTTTTTTTTTTTTTTAAAAAAAAAAGGTAAAGAAACGTAAATTACCTTATCATTATCAAATATTTTTTTTTACTTTATTTATAGATCTTGCATTTATAAAAGTATATTTATAAAATAGTGATATTTTTATATTAAACTGTAAATTAATCTCTAAATTATACCTACTCTTTGTAAATATACATGTAAATTTAATTATTAATCCAAAAATCAACAAATTCAAAAATAAATCTACTATCTCACGTTATACACGCCTTGTAAATTAACACATATTGCTAATATTTACAAACCTTATAACATTTACAAACAATCAGTTAATTTTACGTACTATTTGACTATACACGTCCTCAAATTATTCCTTATCTTCTTCAACCAAGCATATCAAGTTCGCTCTCCCACAGACTTGATAAAAAGAGAATAAAAAAAAATTTTTATCCTTTCAGCATCATCTTCTCACAGCCGTACCATCTTACAAACACAAAGTTTCGTAAATCAAAACTTAAATTAAAATTAAGTAGAGAGAAGAGAGAGAAAGATAAAATTGCTACAATAAAAATCGTCTTCAAAAAGACGAGGGGCATTGAACCACACACGCCTATATATAATAAGTAAAAGAATAATTCCTCACGCGATAATTATCTAGTGAGAGTCTTTTTTACGCTCTTCAATTCCTTAGTACGTACACCGACGGAAGTAGATATATCTCGTGTTCCTTACTACCACCTAATAGCTTACTATCACTACCTATAAATTTTTTTTTTTTAAAGTCATTGTCTGCAGATATACCGTGACCGGGTGTGGTTATAATACACTATATATAGGTGTATACCCAATATTATGTATATGAAACAAGAAGTTGTTAATGCTTTTTTTTTTCTTTGTGCTCTCTTAACCGTGAACTTTTATTGATTGCGCGTTGATTAACTGCTCGTCGGTCAATGCTCGGAATATGATGAGTTGTATTCTTGATTGTATTGTCAGACGAGATAATATTTCGTATGATTTTATTTTATAATGTTGATTAAGAGATGTTTGAGAGAATAAAAATTAGTCATGTGGAATTGAATGATTTGATTTTGTTAAGAAAAGGATGATATTGGTTTTGAAAAATTTGAGATAGATTTTATGTATGCTTATGTAAGATTCAATATGAAGCTTGGATTATTGGATGAGAGTATTGGATTACCAGACATATGTTTTCCGGGATATTAAATTTATCGATCAGGATTATGGATAATATGATTGGCTGATATATATTTATTTTTTTTTTCTATTTGGGTTTATATGAAAATATAAAATTTCAGATTTCCCGATAGAACATTCGAGAATATATAGGTAAATATGCAGTGATTAGTGACAGGACAAATATTTGTATAGTGTTATTTTTTTTTTGTTCGTTTTTACCTTGACGTTCTAAATAATAAAGATGTCAAAATGCGAGATAGTGATAAGAATCTTGCGAGAACAAGAAAAAAAAATTATGCTCTAGCCTATCATATATGCTTGTAAGAGATTAGAATGACGTTTGCGGATTTTATAAATTATATTGATAAATTCTGTTAGTTTTTTCGAAGGATGATTTTTAATAAAAAAAAAAAAAAATTATAATAAAGTGTAATTTTAGCATAGCGTGTAATTAGGTTATTAAATTAATTAGATGGAGCATAAAAAGAGTGTGACACTGTATACTTAAAAAATTAAATGTCAACATCATTTTTCAAGTTTAATTTTAATTATTCGCAATTACATATAATTATATAGCATACTAATTATATTAAAAAGACCTTAAAATTCTAACACAACTTCACACCTATAAAAAACACCTTTAATCAAACCGTATTTTTCTACTTTCAGACATTGCAACGCCTCGCCAGAAGAAGGCATATTACATGGAAGTAACGTAGGAGGTAATGGTAATAATGGCAGTAGATTAGGATGCAAATTAAAATGTCCAGCATCATTATCAAGATTAAGGGTGGAAAAAATCGAGGGTGGACTTATGGTTGCTGGAGTTGTGGTAGCTGCAAATTGTCAAATAGCTCTACCTGCCTTTGGTTTTCTGTTTGTTCTTGTGGGAGCTGTTCTAACTGGTAAGTATATTTTTTTATATGGAGTTACGCATTTGTGAAACGACTTTTAAAAAAAAAAAAATTTTTGCGGGAGATTGTCTTACCCGGTCGAAAGAGAATATGAATTCGAAACCTTAGAACGTATTGTGCGATATTTAAAGTGTTGAGTAACTTAATCTTTATGAGCTTGCGTGGCTGTGACTGTTTGTATAGTACGCGACTGTTTCGTAATTATTCGTTGTAATCGTTGATTGATTGATGAGTTTAAGAAAAGAAGTAACAAAGTGATTTTACTCCTCGTTTATACGTATATGATTGTCACGAATAAATAAAATTCACGTGAGAATATATACCAAGATTTTTTTTACACATCTATATAATATTCTGAAGAATAAATAATCAATTCGATTGCTTGTCAAAGTATTACGTGAATTATTTTTTTATCTTTTAGTATACAAACAATATTTAAAAAAAAGTCTTTTTTTGTATGTTCTCCAAACTCAAACAAAAATTTCTTGTCTGTCTAATCCAAATCCATCATTTCATAATATAACATTCTACACAAATTTTTTTCCTATACTATCCAATCTTTTTTCTTCCTCTACCCTTACATATACGAATATCAATCGAAATAAAAAAAAAAATCTTGTCTAGACCATCAAGTTCGGTTGACGTATATATTCTCAAACTTATTCATACATGCAAAGCACATCTCTAAATAAAATTCCATCCACGTGTGTGTTTCTCTCTATCTCTCCAACAACGCAAACGTCCCAACTACTTCGCAGCAGAGGAAGTCGATTATTGTATTTGCAAACCGAGCACGAATAGCCATTGAGAGAGGGAGAGACTAGCATGATGCGCGATCGCTTTAACGCGAATGAAGCCGACCAAGTATAGTATGTAGTGATGTTATACAGAGAAAAGCTCGCGTGGAAACCTTATAATAGGTTGAAAAACTGTTAAATTGATGATTTTTTTTTTCTTTCTTTTTTTGTTAAATAGGGCGAGTGTTTTGAGTTTCTGGGAGGATGGGATTGGTACAGTGAAGTTGTATTGATCTCTTCGCGAGAGAGAAATTAAAAATAGAACTTGTCTTGCTGTACTTGACTTTTTCTACTTGAGTTTTTCATATATGCTGTGAATTCACAGTTATTTTGCAGGAAATATTTTTAATTTTTTTTGTAAAATATTACATGAATTATTTATGGAATAATTTATTCTATATATTGTTGTAATACGTAGGTGTTATTATTACGTAACAAATAACAAAATAAATAAAATGACGCTGCATAATTTTTGTATTGTAATTTACGAAATATATTGATTTATTTTTTCTTTATTATGTTGAAAGCCAAATATATCGAAAAGAAAACTCATAACAATTTCTTAAAATCCTTGCAGCTCGTATTACCATATAGAAATAAATGAAATCATAATAAATTCAAAAGTAATAAATACTACAACGCAAAAGTACAATTAAATTGAAATTCCATTGAAGTTCAATAACAATAAATAATTGTTTACTTGTATATTGACGTCTTACATTCAATTATTTTGTTCTCTCCGAATTCATTTCTTTAACTAAAGCATTTAAATTATAGAATACACATACTACGCGTAACAATGACATTGTAAAAACAATTTTTTTTAATAAAATAGTCTTTATTTATCTGAAATAAAAGAACTTATGAAATATAAAAACTTAGAAAAAGTAAGAAAGTGGGTCAAGAATCCCAAGGCTTTTATATTTGCGACGTAAAAACACCTATATGCGACTTCCTGCTGCGCACGCGATACCAGTGATTTTAAAAACATCGAGGACGTGTCGTGTATAGCTGTAGCATAATTTTGATATTAACAAGGAATCTTTTTATACTACATAGAACGAAAGCAAAAGTTTTTTTTAATAGTCGTGAACTTTTATCAAAGTTATATCTTATGAAATTCAATACTTTTTATCGATCGATCAAAAACGATACATAAATTTTCCAATGTCAACCTGAACTTTTCTCACCTTTAAAAAAAGAACTTGCTACTGCATAAAAATGACATATCAATTCCCAATGACAATACAATCGATCGATCAATACAGCTATACATATCCAACAGCAAAATAATTCATTTCTTTTAAAATTTCAGCTGCTTCGTATCGAGGACCAGGAGAAGACGAGGACTTAAATTCCTACGCAGCACGTATCGCCTTTACAGGCAATTCTCGTGTCCTTGGACCTATATGTATCGGCGTAGGAAGCTTAATGTTGATTCTGGGAGTGTTGCTTTGTGCTTTAACGAGACGAGCTCGTAGACGGGAACGACGTGTTGGCTTTCACTGCCCGGTACACGGTGATTTCTATCCACTCAGTCCATCGCGAGCTGCTAAATTTGCTGGTGAGTATGATCTTAAGTTTTTTTGTGGGTGATAGTAGGGTTTTTAGTAGACAACTGCTGGTTGTAGTCAAATGAAATAAGTAGTTAAAAAAACAAAAAAAAAAAAAAACAAAACAAAAGATGGAAATGGTTTGTATTTAATGTAAAATTAAATTATGATGTTTAGCGGTGCATTTCAGTTTAATCGGCGATATTATAAAATGAATATCGACAATTACTTCAATTACTCCTGAAATATTTCATAGGTACACAGAATTTAAAGAAATCAAGAAAGAAATGGTTTGGAAAACTTAAGCAATACGCTAGTAAAGAGACCAAGTATATTTGATGAAACGAGTTTTAATAATCTAAATATTTACAAACGTTCTTACTTTGGCATTGATTAGGAACTTTATCATGAAATAATAATAAGAAATATAATACTAGTAAGCAATTATACTGCAGTCTAACAAACTACAAAATTCAGCCTTTTTTGCTGCTAAACTTGTCGTAAAAAGAAAATATAAAAATACAAAAAATGATCAAATAGTTGGTAGGCTTTCTTAACTTTGATTAAAAAAAAAAAACTTTTAGCTGATGTCTTTTTTCTTCTGGAATTCTTTCCTCTCAAGAACCTATAACAGACAAAAATTCCCTAAATACAAGATAGCAGTGATCAAGCAACTTTTATTTATGGTTTTTTGACTCCTCACCTAGTCTAGATTTAAGGCAACGACTGCATCCATTTCTGATAATTCTGCAAGTACTCATCCTGACACGTCACACATTTAGCTATGGTCACACCTTGCCTGCCACACTTGGTACAAAATTTCTTTTTCGGTAATGAGCAAGTCTTCCAGGGATGTCCATACTCTCCGCAGTTGTAGCATTTTTTAAAGCGGCTAAGTGTTTTGTTACATGGTTTACGGGCCTGCCATCGCTGCTGGTTAAGCGGTACAGGTCCAGGAGGTGGCGGGCTGACCTTAAGCGACATGAGGGAGGGAATGCAAGACGGATCGCTTGGGGGTCTAGTAGATTGCGATTTTGAGGGGAAGGTTAGGTCTAAAGGCTCATCCAAGGGTATAACTGGTTTGGGTATGACTGTGGCAGGTGTAGGCGTTACAGTGGGGGATGCGGGTGGATTTGAATTAGAAGCGGGTGTAGACTCGATGTTGCCTATGGAGTTAAATTCGTACTGGGGACTCGGTTTATATAATATAGGTATGGTGCAATTAATGGATAAATTAAGCACTTCCGGGGACTTTTGAGGAGTCAATGGGGCCTGGTTTCGAATAGCGTTTGTTGGGGGTGTAGTTGGATCAAATGTGATAAGATTTTCCTGCTCTTGGAGATTGAGTTTGAGCGAATTAAGTTTAGAGTAGAGGATTGGTTGAGGAGTCGCTGGCTCTGCCCGTTTCTGCCGACCGCTATTAGGACAATTTCCTTTCTTGGTGACAGCTGAAGAGTCGTGTGAATCAGCCATGGGCTCGATTTCGTCTAGCTGCGACTCACGGCGCCTTTTTTGCCTTCGATTATGCTTTTGATCGTGTTTCATGTCTGTGAGAAATCGTTGGTAACCAGACAAGATTTCGAGTACGCCTATATAGCTGCCTCAACGAATGCCTGTGACGACAGTTTTTATTTTATCTATAAGCTATGCTAAATTAGAAGACGCTGATACCTGTTGAGAAAAATCATATGCGTTCCGTTTACACTCGCGTAATGGCGATTTTGAATGCGATCATGCAGATGAGGTCAACACAATATAATGGGGAAAAACAAATATATCTGACGACGGTATCAAGAAATACACAGTAAGCATAGGGAAATAGATGCAATGAAAGAACTGATATTATATAAAAATAGATGACAATACTATATATTCTAAAAAATTAATAATACCCAGGGAAGCACATCAATCCGAGGGACGGCTCAATAATGATTGATAAATTTCAATTAAAATTATAAGTGAGAGTGGATATCATATAGCGAGAAGAAAGTTTGATTTCTCTATAAAGAGAGAGGTTATACGGTTTGAAAGAATACGGAAAGACAATACAACGAACGAACTTTTCACGTAAACTCACGTACCTTATTGATATGTATCATGTACCAACCAGACCAGGAACTGTATGGCGATTGACAATCAGCTGCACTTGTCCTAAAACCTGAAGATGCTGCCTCTGTCTGGATCGGTTTTTTTTTTAATCACAAACACAATAACACATAAAAAGCTAGCGTGAACGACGATAGCCAAGCACAAAGTGAGGCTTTTCTTTATTAACTCTTTGTTTGTTGCACATATATAAGATGAAGAAAGAGAGAGAGAGAGAGCCTTGTTCTTATTTTTACGGTGTAAAAGAGAGAGATAGCCCGCTCGGAGCGCCACCACTCACTTTTGCCGTTCTGTTTTTGCGCGCGCGGCGTTGCGGAAGCGCTAGTAGTTTAGGTTTTGGGTTTGATTCTATACCTATATAATAATACCTACATTCGTATTGAGTAGTTCACCACGCTCTTTTGAATATCCTATGTAGATGACATGATTTTGCTTTTTACGCTCTTTATCTTGACATCAGTAAAT
Source organism: Leptomastidea abnormis (assembly GCA_030522805.1). Classification (NCBI taxonomy): domain Eukaryota; kingdom Metazoa; phylum Arthropoda; class Insecta; order Hymenoptera; family Encyrtidae; genus Leptomastidea; species Leptomastidea abnormis. Next base: position 21,330 of record JAPYZE010000638.1, read on the forward strand.
GCTTTATTACAGTGTGTATATTGGTATATAGAGTGATATAAAGCGAATGGGAGAAGCTAATGAGACAAATACATGTTGCAATTATTTTATACAAAAGTTAGATAAAGGTGATTAACAGAGGATACCGAGCGATAAAATTGGTTCTTTTTTGTTTTTGCGTGGGAGAACGGAGAAGTCATTTGTTCTGCTCTTTTTTTTTTGAGGAAGGAGAGAAGAGAGAGAAAAAAAATTTGTGTCTTCCTGTTGGAAGATTTGACACGATGTGAAGTTGAATAATGAGAAATTTGATTTTGTGTACGAATGAGATTTCGTAATCTGGCTACTGATGATTCTTGTTGGGTTTTTCACTTTTTTTTTAAACGGAGAAAATAATGATTGAGAAATGTAAATTAACCGCGGTTATTCAAGTGAAATTTTATTTAATTAGATGGAAATTTTTTTTTAATGATTTGTGTTTTCGTAAAAATACGATAGAATATTTATCTAATTCGAATGTAAATAAGTTGTTTATTAAAAAAAAAAATCTTATAGTTTTCTAATGAATCAATTAAAGATAAATAAATGATAAGTTACTAGTATACAAATTAAAAGCTGAAAGTAGCTATGGTAAAACGTGTCAAACAACTCTCAATGTACTCGATTCTTGCTTTTACTCGTATTATATAGACGAGGGAAACTCTATGATTATACATATATGTTGTTGAATATATATAACGAGGAAAAAGAGCTCTTTGGACAGGCGTTAACGAGGTCAAACGGAAGATTTTTATTTTTCTTCTTCTTTTTTCGTAAAATTACGTTTTCCAGTGAAAGCTCGTAATGCTTTTTCTCATTCAATTGCAAAAACTAATTTTCATTTTTCTTTTTATTCTTTTTTCTCTTTCTCTTTCGCTCAATTTAGAAATTTATATCTGTTGATATCTCAAGTAATTTACTTTTCGCTTTTTTTTTTTTAATTCTTTTTAAATGGGAATTCGTGACTTTTTGCTGTTCTAAATTAAGTAGAATTGTCACGTCATGCTAATATAATTAAATTTCATACTTTTAAATTTAATAATATTAAAAAAGAAAAAAAACTCCCACATACCTAGACATATGTAATTTTTAACCAATTACATTTATTCGTATAATTAAACCGATTATACTTATTAACAAATCTCTCATTAACTTAGCAAAAAAAAAACGTATTAAAGATCAAAAAAGCTCGATATACATTAAATCCAACGTATGAGATCAAGCTATAGTTCACAGATGAAGAAGTCAAAAATGTAGGACGAGGCTAGACCTTATATACCATCGTATATAGACGTAGTCGTCGTAGCAGTTTGAGTACATAGCTTCTCAACGAATCTAAGTAATCGGATTGCCCGAATTCAGGCTAATGCACATATATATATACATGTACTTGGTATTTCGAATTTAATGTGTACGTACGAGAAAAAAAAGGGAGAGAGAGAAAGCTCATATGTCGGGTCATCGACATATACCCCAAGAGAGCCTATATAACGATTCGTTGCGATTACGAGATAGTTGCTAAATCTGACCCTCTTTTAAATTAATGTCTACGATGAGTATACATGCTTCGTTTATATATATATATATCTTTACTATAAGAGTATGCCAATAGTATATGTTCGCGATTAATACAAGTCTTTATTGCTACTTTTGCGAATAGGCATTGGTCATAGTTAATGACTATAAGTTAATAATAATATACCCCAAGAAAAATTGCTTACAACATTTTACAAAAAAAAATTAGTAACTGCATTATTTTTTTTTTCAATTTATATTAAAACGATAATGGCCTTAAATGTAAATAAAATCCATTCTCGTTAAATTAAATTTTCAATTCATAATCAAAATAACCTTTGTTTTTTATTCTAACTACGTATAAAAAAAAAAGTTGAACAATACAAAGTATACACGTGTGTGTATTATATATCGAGCGTGGAGAACCACTTTAAACCCGAGCTTGCACTACCTGTGCTTTATATATATACGTAAATACAATACTGGGTCAAAAAGTTAACGTCCTCAAACTAGCCACACAGCTATATATATGTATTTACACAATGTAGTAGGTAACTAGTTTAGAGTTCTCGAGATCCTTTTTCAGAACAACAGCACATTAATTTGTGCATGTGCTTTTTTTCTCAAAGAGTGTGGGTAGGGCATTGATTGAATGACAAGCGCCGCGAGTAAAAGCTCAAGCACAAAAAAAATAAAGAAAAAGTATTTTGTATTTTTAATACATAATAATAACATATGATACTTTTATTTACAGGTAAAAACAGTATGGGTGGCTGTTTTCGTAGCAGATCGACAAGTGGAGCTAATGGCCTGACGAGAGTTGGTGCACCGCAATGCCCGCATTCTGTACTTAGCAGTACACGCAGTTCAGTAAGCAGTTCGCCACTAAGTCCATGTCCTACACCAACGCCATTTCTCGTAACTTCTGGCTCTATGAGGTAAGATTTATTATAAGTTTGTAATTTTGGTAAATTTTTTTATCGTTCAAGGATTAAAGAAAAAAGAAAATAATTAAATGGTGTGGCGAGACAATTATTGCGATGCGAGAGGGGTGGGGGATGTGGAGAAAAAAGAAAGGCAAGTGGTTTAAGGACGGAAATAGAATTGAGTTGGTGAATTAATAATGAGTTTTAGTCTATAGGTGGAGTGTGGTATAGTCAATATATGGATAAAAAAACTGGTTGAAGTTTTCGATCGATTTTACTTTTTTTTTTTTCAATCGTTCGTGTTAAATAAACTTTGTAGGATTGTTGTTTTTATTTATGTTTACTTTTTTTACTTTTATTTATGATTATGTAAAAAATTAATAAATGTAAGTTAAATTGAGTAAAAATTCAATGTTGATTAAATTAAAAAAAAAATGTAATACTCTAAGTAATTTCAAATGTATATATAGGTACACATATTGGGTAATGTGCCAAAAAGTATATTCATTTAATCGATAAGACATCTAAGAAAACTTCTGAGCATATAAAATTTAAACGAATATTAAAGAAATCATAACACGAAAAATTGATCAGCAAACCTTCATCAAAAATCACTTACAAAAATATTTCCTTACCTATATATGATCCACAATCTAGTTAAAAATCACATATATAACCACTTAACGGATTACATTAGAAGATAACAAAAAAAATCGAGTTCACGATGCGTTTACTATTTCTATATATGCTATATATATTTAACCTCGCGTGATTATAATATACAGTTCATGGCATGTCGAGTTGTAGTTCAACCACTATATGCTTCGTGCGTGTGTGTGTGTATACATGGCCTTTTTATTACTACCCTCGTTTTTATTCTTTGGATTCCTCGAGAATTGGGTAATACGGTCATTTGAGATACCGGATTGAGATTTTGATATATTGGGGGGGAGGTTGATGGTTAGATGCTGGGTGATGATAAGGATATAGATGAGGGGAGTATAGTTCAGATCGATATGAGCTTGTATATTGTGGGAGACTACTTTGTTTTATAATGGGTTGAATAATAGTGCGAGTCTTGTTTTTATTTTTTTGTTATTATCAATTTTTTTGTTTAATGGATTTGATCTGTTATTTATCAAAATTGATCGGTAAAAAATTACTAAATATATTAATCATTATAAACACAACAGATTAAATAAAATGGTTTAATCGATAGTATGTTGGTCTTGTAATCGACAGTTCGTGGGTTCAATTCTTAGTGTCGTTCGATTAAGTCATTGCAAGAGGATAGCCGAAATACTTTTAATAAGGTGTCAAAAGGCTTAAAAACTATATTATAATTTAATTTAAATTCGGAATAATAGAGGAGTGTTTTTTTTTTTTACAGTGGAATGGTGCACATAGGTGCAGGTGGTAATCTTTCGCCAGAGCAGACATTCGGATCTATCAGATCGTTATCGGTAACGAGAGAAGTAGCAAGCTTTCCGTTATCTCGAACACCAAGTCCACCAACGCATCACAGGTCAATATAATAACTTTGTACATGTATAAAAAAAAAAATTTTTTCCCAACTTTCTTATGAAAATCTCATTTTATCATCTATATATTTATATATAACAGGCCAATATCAAGTTCAGCATCAAACAATAGCGAAGAACCACTAACAGTCTTATCAGTTGAACCTGATAGTCCAGCACGAGAATCTGTACCAGTACTACAACAACAACAGCAACAACAACAACATATACCAAGTGTATTTAGTGCACCAATAAATCAGCCACGTAAATCCGTAAGCATTGTTTTGCCTAACGAGCAAATTGGATAGCATCAATCATGGGCAAATGCCCGTGAACGTTACTAAAATATTATGCTAATGAACGTTTTATAATAAAATTGGGCAGGGAAGGGGGGAAGGGGGGATTATAATATGGCTGAGACCGAAGACTGATTTGACATTTCCCAGGGTGTAGTTATATGTCGCGATGTTATTTGGAGCGTTTATATAGGCTACTATACTGAGCATCGTGATAAATACTATGGCACTTGTCGTTTGTCTGATAGAGATGATATTACAAGGATATATGTATTATGTTATATTGAGGCAATAGTTATTAAAAAAACAATTTTTTTAGTGACTATAGATTGAGATCTGCGATTATACTTTAATATAATATACGCACGTGTGTATGATTCTGATGATGATCTGTGACTTTTTTTTTGTGGTTCTGATATACCTACTCTTACCAAGTATTTGGTTGAATCTAAGTTGCAGTATATTGACAGGAGATTAAGAAATGTTTAGATGGAAGGTGGATTAAGAAGATAAAGATGAGAATTGTGACTTGAGATTAACGTGTCAATAGATTTAGATGATTTTTTTTTACTTGCGATATATGTGTGCGTGTAACTTTTTTAAGCGTTACTTTATAGTTTAATTTGAATATGTGATGCACGAATAATAGATCGAAAACAAAATGTATGTTTTACGATTTTGTACATGTAAATAATTGCTTTGTGATATGGATGTCGTTGCAATATGCGTTTTTATTATGCATATCCTTATTTTTTTTTCATCTTCACTTGCTTTTTAATATAAGCATCGTAAATGGTAGAACTTTAATTGTTCCTGATTATAGAAGGCGAGATAAAACTTTCCACGTAATGGCTTTTAATCTTGGATATATTGATTTAGACAGGCCAGCATTAAAAATGCATATGTTTAATTCGTGCCAAAACGCGACACTCGACAAATAAAGTAGATGCGCTGCGATAAGGTGATAGAATTTTGTGTGGGATGACAATGATAATGATGATCATGATTTATGATTTATGAATGATTTTGGAAGGTATAGTCTATTTTTTTTTTATTATAGTGATATCTGTTGGGTACCACGTTTTAATATTGGAAAAATAATTTTTCATGAATATTATTTTGTGTGAGTGATTTTAGTTTTGAATAGGATTTAATAATGAAAGAAAATGATAAATAATAATTAATTTTTTCACGAGATATTCTAGTGTTATTAAAAATGAGTAGTTTTCATTTATGCTACGATTGTAAAGGAAAATTTTTCATACATAATTAAGTATAATTAACTTTTCAAAAATTAAATTTAATTGTTCGGATATTCTTAATATTGATGGATATAAAATGTAATATATATTATAACTAGAATTTTCTTCTTCTCAAATACGTATTACGTTGTATTAACAAAAAATTTAAATAGCATACTTTATTGATGATAAATTTTAAATATAATTAATAACAACAAAAATTAACTGATGATTTTTTCAAACTCTTTACTTATTTGTGTCTTACTAAATTATTTGAATATTTTTTTGTAAATGTTACAAAAATATCATTCTCTGAGCTTTGAACAATATATCTATTAAAATATAACTAATGAATAACAGAAAAAAGAATTTCTAGTAGGTATATACACGTAATGAAACAAGTTCATTAATGTTAATAAAATTTCTTCAGTGTTGTAGTTTCGAAATAGGATTTTCAAATTATATGCGAGAAAAAAAAACTTAAAAAAAATAAATCAATTTTTCAAATTCTGATGTCTAAAATTAGTAATAAAATGACTAGACAGTGAAAAAAATATTTATATAATACATGGCAAAGAAAAATAAATAAATAAATAAAGTGCACATTTATTTTTCAATAGAAATTTGTCGTAGCATGAAAGAAAATGTAACGTCCAATTTTTTAATATATCTAATCTTAATAAACTGCCTGAGAGTAGACTTTAATTTTTTATATTATGATAGAGAATCTAGAAAAAAAAATCAATGGCTCGTCGTATGTAATAAAAGAAAAAATTATTTATTTAAAATGTTTCACACACATTCCTGCTGATTTTATCAGCATATATCTCAAGTCCCATCGAACGTAAAAAAATTCACACCTTAGCGTGTAAAAATATTTTTTTCAACAAAATTATCAACAAATTATATATTTTTCCATATTTCAGCATTAGAACCAAGGCATATTTTAAAAATGCAATGAAATCACATAAATACGTATAGCTAACTCCAAAAAAAAAAACTATAACAAAATATTAAAAAATAAATATATATCTTTCTCCAATTATACTTTGTATATCGTAGTCCAACAGTGCATTGCACATACATATATTTAATCCATCAGCAATATATAAAAATTAAAAAAAAAATATTATAAAATTGCAAAAGCATATCAAGTCGATTCATTCATTCATTCTCGAACGCACTATTAAGTATACTATATAGATAACCGAGATTTAGTTGCGTGTGTGCAATTTATTTGCAACGTAATAAAAACGAAAGTGCTGACACTGACAGTTTATAATAAAGCGTAAGTCTATTTTTTTTTTTTTTTCGTCAGTCGCATCAGTTGCAACTTGGAGTTCCAAGACACTGACCGAGCACGTGCATGCAAGCGCGTGAATTTACGCAAGTTATATATGATCGAGTTACTCGTTGATCGTATTAAGAAAATTTTGCGATAAACTGATTATCTTGAATAATTTTTTTTTTTTTAGTATAAATTGACCAACGATCGACAAGTTATGTATTTAAAAGCTTGCGCGCACGTGTGCACATGACATTTCAAATGATACGATGATACACTCATAAATGTAAGATCGACGAAAACTATTACCTATATAGTTTGTGATATTATATGATAAATTATGTTATAATAATTATTCGTATTTGATTATGTTAATTTTGAGATTATTATGCATATAATATGCCCCAGCGATTATATAAATATGTATATGGTATGCGTTTTAAATTTAAATTTTTTAATTTTAAGGCAATTAGAATATATTACGAGTGGAAATGATGTTTTTTGAGAATAATGTAATTATGGTGTGTTGAGATTTTGCTTGTTTTTTTTCTCTTACTCTTACCGTAATTTAGTGATGTTTCAATCAATATATTATTGACTTTTATATTTTTACATTGATTTATATTACAGTAAAACTACATTTTTACGACAATTTATTCCTTCACGTATTTTCAAAAGTTTCATTTCCGATTAAAACATACGTCTTTAAGACTTCATGGGCTTTAAAATAATGCGATTTTTTTATGGACCTTTTTTAACTTGAATATAATTATAATATGAAATATCGTTCCATTATCGTTATTATTATCATTTATATATAAGTAGATAAATATAATTATAATTAAAAAAATTGCTTCGATCATAAAGTATGTATTTAAAACCTGACGCTCTTATTATATATACGAGAAATTTCTAATTACTACATTATTAATGTAATACAAACTTACATGCATATCAACGCATAATCTAATGTAACCAAAATAAAAAAGCAAACGTACGATATATATTGCTTAAGTGATATAATGAATTATAAAAATATAAAAGAAAAATATTTGTAAAAGCATGTCATGAATTTATTATAATTTTTTTTATATGATGTAATGTAATCTACTTGTTGATCGAATAAATTTGTAAATATTATTTTAGAGCATCATTTTTTTTTTGGATTTAGTCGAAAGTTTCGAAATTCAGAATTAAACAAAAAATTAATCTAGAAAAATTAATCTTTTTAAGACTTTCGATTTTAAGCGACGACAAAAATCAGTATTTGTTATAAAAATAAAAAAAATAAATAAAATATCTACGCTAATGATGATTCGTACTATATTTATACTAATAATGTATATTTTGTCCATAGGAAAATAAAACTTTAATAAAATTAATTTTATTTGTGTTTTCATTATTTTACATAAATTTTAATTTTTTCACTTTTTGTTTTATACAAGAACACTTGAATTAAAAATGCCATAGCAAACATTTGTAACAATAATATCTGTTCCAATAACATGATTTTCTATTTCTATAGTATATTACAAATTTCTTTAAAAAAAAGTAAGTTCAATGTCAAACATATTACGCAACAAATATTATGCGTAACATAACTTAACTTTACATATTTGTAATTTGGTCCTATTACACTATCACTTTATCAATGAAAAGAATATATATATATATATATATATATATATATATATATATATATATATATATTCATTGTATTATGCGTACATTGTACGTATAATATGAAGGAATGCACCTTTTAACAATTTTTTATCTTTTTTTCTTCTATCGCCTTTAAACAGACGGTTAAAAAAAATATAATGTACAAGTCTATGTTATACTTATTATTATTATTATTTTTGTAAATGACGTCTTATGTAGCGAGCAACAATTTGTTGAGGCCTCGTCTCCCATTTGGTTAACACTTCTTTTGGCGTTACCACCTAAAAAAATATATATAATTTCACTTATAAAATAATTATTATATTTAATAATGATTAATTATAAATTATATGATTTTAATTTTCTTAGAGATAAAAATTTATTTGATGATGCATCAGCTGCATTTTAAAAACTCTCCAGTTGAGATAAGCATAAATTTTTTTTATTATCATTTGAAGTCATGTGTACTTATATCATAAAAATATAGTTTAAAAGGTAAATCTTATCGGGAGCCACTTGCATTATCATTGCATAATTAATATATCAAACATTAATCGATAAGAACAACTCAATCTTCAGGGGGCAATTTTTATTTTCAATAAAATAAGAAATTATAATAAAGTAAGAAAATTACCTGATCACCCTTAAGACGATCAAGAAAAGTCACACAAACAATTGCTGCTCTTATATTAGCAAGATGTGTAAAAGCTGCAAATGCAACAGCTTCCATTTCAATATTTCTAACACCAGCATCATGAAGCCTTCGTAAATATGCCATTTTATCAGCCTCTGTATGACTGCAAAATGCACCATCAAGTCTACCTTGACCCTCGTAAAAATCCATAGCACACATTGTTTTTCCATTAACGAGGTCAAAATCATCATTTGATTCGTGTAGCGAGCGTAATTCTTGTGCTAATTCTTGATCGAGTTTAGCTGGTCGTTGTACTTTTTTACCAACTACTGCCTAAATATTAATTAAGAATTTTAATATACTGATGAAAAAATCGGTTATATTTTTATTGTAATAATTATCAATTGGGTATAATTATAATATACCTGTTCGTGATAAGGATTGATCAGTTCATCAACTGCACCATCAGATACAACCACTGAACCTGGTTTTACACCAATACCACCACTGGTACCAATACGAAAAAATACCGGATCCTTAACTTTGGCATAATGAAGTAGTTTTATAATCTCGTGTAATAAAATTTGCAATGATGGCACACCCATACCATGCTAAACGATTAAAAAAATAAATTTTAATTTAGCAAAATTTCATTTCTTGATATGGTGATGGTTGGATATAATATTTTGAAAAATACCTACGCTAACTGCGAGAACCGGTCCAACTTTGTACATGGAATAACGATATGATTGCTCTTGCATATCTTGAAATTGAGTGCCAGCTGGTAATACGTCATTCAATTCTGACGCTATGAATTTTGCAAAATGCTCCATTCGCTTTTGCGTACCGCCCATGCATACGAACTGTGTAAGTGTGTGATTAAAATAATGGATTATTAATAAGTGGTATAGAAAAAATGGATTCGGGAGGTGAATTGGTCTTTATTTTTGAATAATAGAAAGTGTGGATTGAAATTTATATGTGGGTGGATGGTATTTCACAAGTAAATAGCGGATGTAGAAATTTAAATGCTATATTGGTGTTGATAAATATTTTAATTTACAATAAAATATTTGAGTTTGCCTGTAATGTTTTTATTTTTTCATGTATTCGATAGTAAAATAAAAGATTAAAAATATAATTGCGTTATCGAACTTAAAGCGATTATTATCGGTATTTAAAAATTTAACACTGATTTGATAATATTTTATTTGATAAAAGTTAAAAAAAATAATAAATAAATATCTATCGTTATTACTGGTAATCGACCTTATTTCTTAAGCGATTATTATTTCTGGGTTTACAGCGTCAAATATGCAAGCATATCGCGTTTATAATACGTCTGATTCATGAAGAATAAATTTTTTTTTTTAAATCTACGTCATGAATTTTCTATGATAATTTAAAAGTGATTTTTTAACGAAGCTTGCAAATTTTTCAATTGTTCTTTCGATAAATTAAAATTCGTATTGTAATCAACAATTAAACTTTTTTTAATTAAATTAAAAAAAAAATGTTAACTATATTATGTAAAAAAAAACAAAAAGAATAAGCATACCTTGACATCGCCAAACATTTTAACAAGATCATGACTCTTGGTACCAAGTCCAATATGGTAAAGAATATCCTCATCCAAAGTATTTATATGGGGATTACGGAGTACTACGGATCCATCTTTGCCACTAATAAAAAAAATTTTAATTAATTTTAAAAAAATCTCATTTCTAATATCCTTAAAAAAATAAAATCAATCAAAAAATTTGTCATTCATACATCCCTCGCAGCACATAATATATATATGTACCAACCCTATACTATAAGTACATAAATTCAAAAGTAATGCGCGCGCAGGGAAAAAACGCTCAGGTAAGAAACTCTAACCTTTCGTACCTTTATAACACAAGTGAATAACCGTTTACTTAGAAAATTTATATAAACATACCTGTCTTGTTTATTATTGCTACCAGTGACGTCACTCACACAATTCGACATGTTTGACACTTAGTTTTTAAATCACTTTTGTTAAATATATACCACTGATACAAAATACTGTACACTACAGTTGAACTACCGTTTGCTCCAAAACGAACGAACCTTTCTGAAAGACAACTCACGCTGAAATACACGCGCATGCAGGCGAGACTGCTGAGGCCGAACGATCGCGCGCTTCTTACCGTCTTACGTCCGCTTCGAGAGCGCCATCCCTTCTCCCTCTTATTCTCTTTCAGTTGCGGCATCGTCAAAAGGCATATATCTATATAGATATACACACAGTGGGTATTGGAATCTGATATATATTGATGACGATATACTTGACTGTTGTTGAATGGGATTGAATTTAGAAACAGATATCTTAAGATTTTTTTTTTTTGAGATGTTTGTTTTGTTGATAAGTCGACGTAACTGGAAAATTTTTTTATCTTTTTTTTTTTTTTCATTTTTATTAGAATGGCTAAGCAAGTGTATTGGAGTAATAATATACAGTATTAAGGTTGTAATAATAGACGAAGTTTCAGTGTAATCGATATGAAATTAGTTGTCACGGGAAACCTGGAATTATATATTGGAACTAAAAAAAAATTAATAATTCATAGCCAACATTTTTTTTTTTTTGATTTCATAATTTTTTTTTATTGTTGTACTCCTTTTCATTTTCACACTCTTTCACTCCAATAACATGAATAAACAGATCATCATCATCGGGAAAGGGGCAATCCTAACTGTGACCGGCACATGCTGGATTCCAAACGACGAATCTTTATATCTTTTTGCACAATTATTAACGATCAAGCACAAAAATACACATTTCTCTGTCTGCCTATATAGTTTGAAATTTCTTTTCTTCCTTTGCTTTGTTTTTTTTTTTTTATGTATTTACATAATTTACGTGCGTTTGAAAGAGTCATGGCTTTTTTTTAAATATTTATTTATTATTTTTATTTTTCTGTTTTTTTTTTAATACCGTTTTGTTTATATCCTTTTAATATACACACACCTTTAACGAACTTGTAGAATATAGTATTTAAGCACTTTTGATGCGCGACAAATTTATTTTATTTTATTTCTTTCTATCGTTAACGACGAGTTGCGATAGAGGAACACTTAATTTTTTTCTTTTTTAATTTTTTTTTTTTTGGTTTTTGGTTTTTCACAACGTGATATACAGAATGCTATTACAATATACAATGCAAATACAATGGTTAATACAACATATAATTTTGTAATCGTATTTTTTTTTTTTACGTTTATTTAATTTTTTTTTTCTTTCTAATGAACAATAAATCGAAAGTTTATATTTGTATAACGAATTGAGTAATATTTATCACATTCTCAGATTCAACATTAGAATTAAGATTTTTTTTTAAGACCGTAAGTTAAGTGAAAAATAAAGGGCAGCAATTTGTATAACATTATTGGTCATCGTTTGATATATATTTTTTTGTCTTATTATAATTTCAAATTTTATTATACGAAATATTCATGAGTTTTTTTTTTTTTTTTTTAATAATCGTAGTTTTTTTATATGTAACGTATAGTATTCGTAAGACTACGTAATATATTATATTAATTATCTTAAGATAAAAAATGAATAAGACATATATATATATATATATATAGTATAGGTGCGCTTGTTACACGAACGACAACAATATCTAGTCTTAACAACGTCGTTTTAGTTCGTCTTGCATTTTATCTTTTTTTTTTTATTTTGTTTATTTTTTTCTTAACATTGGATGCAATTCGATCTTTTTTTTTTCGACATTTGATAACAGCGATAACTTGAATAATCACAGATGCGTGTCGTTGTACAAGCTCAACGGAAAATTGGATGTAATTTTTTTTTTTTTTTTTAACTGTGCGGAAATGTTTAAGCGTCATCGATGTGTGGTTCAATTGTGCGAATTGATTTTAACGACGTTCAATATACGATGTAACAATTATAATTTTTTTTGTTTATTCTCGCCACACGGACAGATTTTTTTTTTTTTTTTTTTTTTTTAAATTTGGCTTAATTTATTTATTTTTTATAAATGACAAAACTGCTTTTATAATATATCACGTATAAGAAGATTAAGAAATAACGAAAGCTGTCCGTGCATTGCACTTTTTTAACGCGATAATTTTTTTATTTTAAATTTTTTCATTAAAACACGCAGAAAATACATGTTGTCATAAACAACTTGCTTTTTTTTGTTTATGATTTCTATCCACAAGTTTTAACTATTAAAATAATGAGTTTTCATTTATTTCTTTGTCACTGAAATTTTAATTAAATAATCCTCTTACGTACTAACTTTTCACAACAAATTTTTTAAAATTATCCATTGCTTATATTTTCATTTTTTAGCTTTTGGCAATTTTTAATTTTTGTCAAGTATCATGCTATAATTAATTTTTACTTACAAAGTTTATAACATTGACAATAAAATTCAATACACTATTTCAATTACTGTAAGGCAAAATTTAAAGGAACTAAGAAGCATCGAAACTTTAAAAGAAAGCGTAAATTTTTTTTATTTTTCTTTGACGTACAGTTTGAAAAAAAAACTCTAAAAAAGAGTACTCGTTTAAAGTGTTCATAAGTAACTGTTTTAGAGTCGAAACGATGATTTAGAAATTCGAATCATTATATAACATTATATACTGTGATATATTAACTTTAATATAAGAATGACGAAAACAACAATATATTTTAATATTATATTAAACACGTATTAGAAATCTTTAACTGTTTTCACAAATTCAAAAATGCTTCTACAACACGTACATATATATAATATATATAGTTTATAAAAACTACGAACTCTTGTAATATATAGTGAACAATCGCTACTTGAAATTTTGTCGTGATTTCTGGTGCTCATTTTTTTTTTCTGCTAGCGCATGTTATTTGTAGGTGTTTTTTTTTTAGATTAAAAAAAAGCACCAACAATGAGGCACTCTTATGGTAAAATTAGCTGTTGATTTTTTTTTTAACTTTTAAATTTTGAATGCTGCCTTATTTTAAAATTTTGCTAATTATTTTAAAATAATTGACTTGAACTTAATAAGGTAAAAATGAATTTATTCGTGATATGAGTTTTTTTTTATTTTTTTGTAATAATAAAATCCATTTTTGGTTTTTATTTAGGAATGTAAATACGTTGATTTAAATTATTCAATTAAAAAAAACTTAATGTTACAAACATTTATTCAACTCAACGTTACAATTGAAAATCAGTGTTTTTTTTTCTTAAATGAGATTTCACCTTACAATACTGGAATGAACACCATGATATATATATTTTATTTCTTATACGTATTTTAAAAATGAAATTTTCAAACTTATGTACGAATTTTGTCATCATTTAACTTTATACTACTCAACAATATACGGACAAAAAACAATACTGCAATTACCTTGTTATCATCTCATAATTATAGAAGACATGTTCTGGCTCATTCTTTAGAACAGAGAAATTCAATTCATTTAGTTTTTTTTATTTTTTTTTATTTGTGGAGCGGTGCAGACCATCTCTATCAAATTAGTAAAATTTCGATCATTTTTCTCTCTTTTTTTTTTTTCTTCTTTTGCTTAATCGAACTTATTCGTAGTGCACTGCACATCGATAAAATTGTCTCGTTGAGAAAAGCTCCTACTGTTACACAAAAAAAAAAATTTTTTTCTATGTTCCTCTCTTTTTATTTATGCTCTACACTTATAAATTCTGAGATTAAATTGTACAAAAATCATAATCAATTAAAAACAATGTATGTTTAACAATATTTTGTTAAAACATTGCAATTAAAATTTAATAATCTACTACATAATTCATATGAAACCTACGATTTCAATTAAAGACTTTTTATTAAAAACTTAAAAAATAATTGAGCTTAAATAATAATGCTATAATATAAAATCACTTAACTTAAAAAAAAAAAAGTTTAATTATACTGTCATAAAAAATAATCATCTTTCCATCAAAATCTTCACTATCAATGAGCTACATTAAAAAATATAACTCTCCCTCTCTCTTTTATTTTTATCATAACGATTTTATCATAACCATTGGAACTCTAGTACCTCATCCTTAACAATATTCATTATATTTTATCAAGCAATTATACTAGCTGCATAATTTCGCATTCAATAAAATTATCATCTCAAAAAGAGAGTATATATATTTTCATACATTAGAGCACATAAAATAAGCAATTCCAACCGATACATTACTATAATCATTGTAAATCTCTATCTATAATCATTTCAAGCTCCAAATTATAAATTACCCCCATTCATATTTTTGGCACAGCCATTTTCTTTTTCTCTAAATGCAAGCTGCTCAACTCCTCATTTCAATTCTCATTTTATATTTTCATCTTTCTCTTCTTACGTATTATTATAAATAAAAATATCTATATCAAGTACAATATCGTTATATTGATAAAATTTACTCGTAATTTTCAGACTCCTGTTGAACGAGTTTAAAACGTCGAGGACTTTTTAGGCACATCGAGCCTGGACTATCGGTCGAATGTAGTCTACCTTTACGTTGTAGGTAACGTTTAATGTAACGCGATACTAATATTTGTGGTCGCATTTGCCATTCGTTTAATACTTCTTTTGGTGCACAAACCTACGAAAAAAGGAAAAAAATAAAATATAAATCTTCCAATCTAATAAAAATTAATTTTGCAGTGTAAATAAGAAATTTTGTATATTTACCTGGTCACCTTTAAATCGATCAAGTAACGCAACACAAACAATACCAGCTTTGATACCAGCATGATGAGTCAATGCCGCAAATGCAGTACATTCCATTTCGATATTAGCAACGCCAGCGTCTTTTAATTTTTGTAGATATTCATTTTTTTCAGTTTCGCTAAATTCACAAAAAGCACCGTCCAGCCGACCTTGACCTTCATAAAAATCTGATGTACACATGGTTTTACCAACAATTGTGTCGTATGGATCTTCTGCGCTTGCTAATACTTTTAATTCGCGTACTAATTGTTGATCCATCATTGCTGGTCGGTTAACTTTTTTACCGAGTATATGCTGTGGAATAAAAATTTTTTCTGTGATTTTTTTAATGGGAATTATGAGGATTGATTGAATTTTGACTTCTGTGTGATAAGTTTCAAAGTTAACGTGGTTTGCTGAAGTTTGCAATTATTGTTTTTGTGATAAGAGAGAAAGCTCGCTAGAGAAACTGAGAAAGTTAGTGAATGTGTATATATATCGATCTTTTTGTACTAATGTGTCTGTTATTGTGTGTCTTTACATGATGATTGTTTTATATAGGTATGTATATATGTTATGTGCTTTTTGCTGCTGCTGAAGCTTGCGATTGAGGTGTATAATTAATACTTGTCTGTGAAATATTGATTAAGGTCTTTTCGCTTGACTTTGGATAAATTATTAAAAAAAAAAAATGATATTCAAGGATTTATGTGTGTTTGTGGTGTATAATGAGTAATTTTTTATTCAAAAATATTTTTTTTTTTTATTTCATTGTTAATTGTGAATATTTATAAGAAAAAGTACCTGTTCGTAATAAGGATTAAGCATTTCGTCAACAGCTTCCTGAGTTATAACGACGGTACCACCTTCGACTCCAATACCTCCACATGTACCGATTCTAAAGAATATTGGATCTTTCACTTTGGCATGGTACATTAATTTGATGATTTCGTGAAGCAAAATTCCAACTGATGGTATACCCATGCCGTGCTGTTTGAGAAAGAAACAATTTTTAATAATTTTAATTTTAACTTAAAATGTTTAAAAATAAAAAAAAAAATAAATCTATTTTATGGCTTTTGTTACAACGAGATAAAAAAAGAATATACACAATTTTTTAAAGAGTATTTGAAATATATTCTATAATTTATTCATAAGACAAACTTTTCAAACCTCATGTTATGCATGACATATTTGTAAAGTTTTGACGAGTTTAGTAAACTTTTTAATATATATCTCTTCGCAGCTAAAAGTAAACTTTAAAAATTTTCTCAAAGTATTTCCCTTATACAAACAACATATTATCACGTGTATACCTACTTGTAAAACTCCTATAATATGAGAAACAAAAGGAGTATGTTCAAACCTCTAGAACTTTTATTAATCTAATAAGTTACAAACTTTAAAAAAAATACCTTATTTTTAAAATTTAACAAACATGTATTAAAACAAATCACAAAGTTTATCCCCATAAAATCATAAATAAATTTTTATCCTAATTATAAAAATTAAAACTCTTTTAAAAAAATATACATAAATAAAAAATAAGATACTTACACTAACACAAAGTACAGGTCCAACTTTGAACATAGAGTAGCGATATGAATACTGACTGATATCAAGTAAAGTCGTACCAGCAGGTAGCTTGTGTCCTATTTCCGCCATAATATAATTGGCAAACTGTTCCATACGTTTTGGTGTTCCACCCATACAGACAAACTACAAGCATACATTATATAATATATATATATATATAATATATTAATACAATATTGGTACATGTATAAACATGGTAATAGCAATTATAGGATAGTTTGGAGATGATTAGAATTGAAGTCTATAATAAGATCGAGGTGGTAGCGGAGATCAAGGAGGAGGAGGAGGAGGATAAATGGTAAGCTGTGATTATTGGAAGGCATAATCAGAGAGAGTTTAAGGGAAGGAGGTCGAAGTTTAATCTTGCGGAGTGAGATGAGCGGATGTAGGGATAAACCGCGTAATTTGACTATGGATTTCAGTAAAGTTCAAGACTTATTATATATGTTGTGTAGACTTTGACTTCATTGATTAAAGGATAATTTAAGATTACTTGATTATGTTCACTTGTATTCTTGTATAGGCAAGCGTGCACTTTTCTTTACTTTTATATAGAATTGTAGAAAAAATTAGTTAAGTGACTTGAATAGTTATTTAAGTAGGAGTTAATTATCGTGCCAAGATATAAACACGTGTTATGTGACGCTGCATGTGTGAGTATGACGTTATTGCATTCAATTTAACGAAAACATCAGTAGTAGGTATATAGGTACTATCGAAAAGGTAGGCGTATTTAAATGTCTATATATATTAGGTGATGTACGAATATTATCTATTTATAATCAGTATTAGTAATAGTAATAGCAAATATCACGCGGTTCCTCGTGTGTCACTGTGTATGTCTTTCGATTGAAATAACAAGAAAGCACGTGGATTTAAAATTGATTATATTTTCAATCAACAAAAATAAAAAATAAAAAGCAATAACAACCGTCTTGACTAAAATCAGTTCGGATTTCAAGATATTGCCATTTAATTCAACGATTGCATCTCATCTCAACTTGTTTTGTTTATATATTGTTATACGTACGGAAATGGTATTATGTCATAACCACTTGAGAAAAGTTATCTCACATTATAAATACAATCTGGCACGAGTTCATGGCTATATAAAACGTAAGCCAAGTATAAAAGAGCTTGGATGAGTCTTTGCTTTACGGGTTTGATTTTTTTTTTTTTTACTCGTTTGGGAAATACGTTTGTTATTACGACAAGTTGGTAATAATTGGGAAGGGAGTATTATCAAAATAAAGCGTGACGAATTGGTATCTTATTGGCCTTTTTTTGTGTGTTTAATACTTTTTTTTTATCGAGGATTTATCGCTAGTTGCGACAGTTGTTGATGAATCATTTTTTTAATGTGTATGTGTAATGATAAGGTATAAGTTTTTTTTTTATTTTTAAGCGTATTTTTAATGTATTAGAGTATTAGGTAATTGTTTAATTTTGATTAAGTAACTATAGTTTTATTTACCTTGGTATCTCCAAACATCTCGACGAGATCGTGAGATCCGCTACCGAGTGCAAGATGATAAAGTATGTCTTGATCCATGAGTTCAATGTTTGGATTTCTAAGACGTACCGAGCCATCTCTGTACCTGAAATAATAGCAATTAAGATATAAATTCAACATCTTTGTTATTTTACTACGTGTAAGAAAATATTTTATCATGAATTTTAATCGAATAATAAATTACTTAAGCCCTTGATAAAAGTGAAAAAATATTTGATAATGATTACTACATCCTATATTACTTTAGATATCTGATATAAGGTATACGAGCGAGTAATCAATACTTTAAGGAACGCCTTTAATTAAAAAAAAAAAATAAGAAGACAAAGACTTGTGTAACTCGTTATTTCAACATGTCAATCATCCAATTACAAGCTAATCAAAGCTAACCGGACACCGCGCGAGAGAGACAGATTACCAAGCAAAAGTATTTTCTTCGAAGGTCGAGGTAGAGAAAACCAGTTTAAGAGCGGATATACTTGTATGTGAAGAAATGCATACTTATATGATATTTATTATATGAAACTGTAAGTGTATCTACTATCTACCAACGTTGAGAATTTCTGTACTGCTAACTTCGTAAAATACTTGGAGAAACGAAAGAGAAATATAAGTGCAAGGATTTTACTTGAGAAAATATCGTAAAATACTCTCTTCGAGTTATTTTCTTTCGTTTTATTTATGTTTTCAGGAATGTTTACTTTTTATTTCCTTGAGTTTTAGTTTGAATTTTTTATTATTTAAACGTGATTGCAGGAAAGTGGAATTATTTTTAAAAGCAGTTTCAAGGGAAGATGATGGGTTTGCATATTTTAAATTTTTTTTTATTTTGGATGTGATATTCTAAAGGAATGATTATAAAAATTTTTTTTTGTAATTACATTTACAAGAAGTTATTTGTAATTAGAGGAAATAGCTGAGATGGAAATTTTTTTGTTAAGCTAAATTTTTTTCTTGTGTTTGTAAATGTTTTTTGAAATTTTAAAAATGCAGTACTTTTTTGTGAGTCTGTTGAAAAAAGAATTGTAAAAAGTAAAACAAGAGAATACTAAATGGAACAGATTTTTTGAAATATTTTGTACAAAAATAAAAAAAATTTAGTACAATGGAATACACATTAAAATTTCACATTTAATAGAAAAAAATATTCGTATCATTAAAATTTTTAACAAGTATACTTAAAAATTTTACAGAAAAAAAAATAATTTATTACTGTAATTTTTATAACTAATAAAATGCCTGTACGAACTTTTATCCTAAGAGGTCGCTCTCTCTCATGTAAATTGGTTATAGAAAATCAATACATTCCGTGTGTTATTGAACGTTTCATTTTATACCTGTCGCTTAAAATGTGGCATTTAATTAAAAGATCTCACAAAAAAAAAAAACGTCTTTACGTACGTCAAAGAAAAATACAATTTTATTATTTGTTAAAATTAAAATAACAGTAAAAAAAAAAGAACAATATATTTATTTAAAATCCGTGTAATTTATCAAAAGTAATTTAATGTAGGGTAATCTACATTTCCATATTTCAAGGCTAACTTTAATATCACGATTAATTGGCATCATCAATAAAAATTTTTAAGAACCTCATTTTATTATAGCCTTAAAGGAAAAATAAAATATTAGCTCTTAGCTATATTATTTTGAAAATAAATTGCTTGTTAAGTAATAAATTGGATAGAAGACCTAAAAAGAGATTTTTATTCAGAAAAGGTGCTCTAGCAGGTCAAAAGTCTCGTTTGGTTTTACGCTTACTTGACGCGTCAAAAGAAGAAAGTTCGAGAGAGAAATTACTTTATATGTAAACTTTTCACACTTTTGTCCTCCCTTTATGTCAAAAAAAAATTCTTTGAAATATGTCATTCTAAAAAAAAATCTTTATTAAGAATATCGGATATTTTTTAAAAATGATTAAATAATAAAAAAAAAAATAAATAACGTCAACGCAATCACAATACAAAATCAATTTCACACACAAAATCAAACAACATACCTATATATCAATAAAGAAACACCAATCAAGAATAACCTTCGATTTTTCATCATCATCTCTCTCGTTCATACATAAAATATAGCCAACCCCTCATTATAATATCATACCTGACATCACTGTCAAACTCCCTTCGTTCATTATTCTGATCTTCTTTAAAATCTCCCATCAAAATAATCTCATTATCATTTTTAACAAGCAAACGATTTGTTGAATTTTCAAATCCGTTATTACCATCACCATCGTCATAATTAGATAAAAGTGATGGCGGTTTTAATCGACTACACACGTGGTTACTATCTTCGTAATCGGTATGACGCTCTGTTATACACGTGCAAGTAGGCATATTGCCAATTTATAAGTACCTATATACTACACACACAAACTTTACACACTACTTGTGATTCTTTGACTTTGCGTTTTGATACTGATCGTCGCGAGCGGTTATAAGCTGCTTTATATATACCCTCGTATACTCTTGTATATTTACCACCACTACTTTTGAGTCGCGACTGCAGATCACTCGCTTGTTTATTCTGGTTCGGTTTCTCCTTCCCTTCTTTTTCTCAACTTTGTTTTTAATTGTATCTTTCTTTTTTTTTTAATTTTGTACTTGAATTTGCTAGTTTATGCCAAGCTAAAGAAGTACGGGTAGGGATGATTTGTTTGTTTTTCTTTTCTTTTATTTTTTGACCATCAGGTAGGTCTTGTTAGTTATACAGTAGATAAACCGGTTGGCAACCTTCCTACTTCATCGCTTTAAAGCTTGAAAATTTATCCTCGAATTGCATATACCAAGCCAAGATAAAAGCTTGGTCTATAGCAGGTGGAAATACTCTTTTTTTTTGTTTTGTTCCAACAAACTCGAATAGCTATAGCAGAGTATACAGTGTATATTTCAAAGTCACTTGACAATTGGATACGTCTAACTATAGGACTACTATACAATAAAATCCTTGGATAATTTCTGCAAATGAGAGAAGGACGCGCTTGGCGAGGTAGTGATGATAATGTATAGAAAGAAATGGAGAAAGGACGAGAGAATTTTTGTATTTAAAGAGAGAAACATACTGGGAATTGAGATGATTTTACCTCTATAAAAACTGGTATAACTTGGTATAGTAAATGTTTGTTGTTAGAGAAAAAGCAGGATAATACTTTGTGTACTTGGGTAAGAGAGAAATAATTTTTTTTTTTTTAATGAGAAAAAATCTTTTAAAAGTTTTCAAAGGGATTTTAGGATACTTTGTTTTTGCTCTGATGTTTTGTTTGATTATATTCAAATTTTATGTTGCAGCATTTATATTATGCTTAGGATGTTTTTTTTCTATTTTTGAAATAAATTGAATAAGAATTTATTTATAGTAAAATGTAAATATTTTTGAATTTCTAAACGAAGAAAATAAATAAGATCAGACGTAAAATTGTTTAAATTAAATAACAAACAATTAACGTAATCAAATTTTTGATTACGTAGGTATACACATATTAAAACGACAAAATCAATCTACAACATTTAGCAACATCTTATATTAATCGATCAACGATATGAGTCAGTATGTATTTACCAGTCTTAGCAATTACTCAATCTGTCGTGCGGAAATTTTTTTTTTTTTTTTTTTTCGACATAGATCTTAAGCAGCTGAGTTGCCAAACAAAATAGATCACCCAACAGTTATAAGAACATTACTTTTTTTTGGAGCTCTTGATAAATAAACGAGATATTCCCCAAAACTTACAAGATAAATACTTTTCGGAAATTCCCAATTTTGATCTTACAATTCCTTCAAATAAAAAAAAATAAATTTCTTTTTCTACTATACCTATTTACAACCATTAAACAACGAAAACATTTTGCGGAAGTAAAAGTTAAACTTTCAAAACTATTAAATACTTAACTAACATTAAAAGTCAGCAAGAGAGCTATTTACAAATAAAACCTATACCTATATCCTCCAACTATTATACCCTCAAGAGAGCCCTTACGAATTATCAGCTAAACCAAAAAGTATACCTAACACCTTACTTATATATTTATTACAAACACTCGATTTATCTATATCTATAAAGGTTACATCAACAAAATTCACAAAGAGGGTAAAAAAAAGAATAGGAGGGTTCTTACAAAACGAAAGTGTGAGAAAGATAGAGAATGACGTTGGTTCGTTCGTTCCTTCTACTACTTGCTCGACTCCATGGCAACAAGTTCACGCGCGCGCGCATAAGGGCGTTGTCGCGTGGGTGTATATGTACTATGTATTATGAAGGTTTTTCTTTACTTCTGAATAATAAAATTTCAATGGTTCGTAAATATATCACGTTGTGTGTATGGAAATTTTAGTTGTGACGTATGGTTGATGAAAGATTTAATTTTCTTTTTTCTTTTATTGATATATAAAGGAGATGCGATTTGTTTGAGAGAATTTTATTTTTATTTTAGAATATATAGAAGGGGTGAATTGAATTAATCAACGAGTTTCTATTGTTAAAGTTACGTGATAACTGGAGGAAGTAAAAATGGGTTATGTAATTTGAGAGGATGTTGGAAGTCGTATTTTTTTTAGATTTTTCTTTTTTTCTTTTTATGATAAAAGTTGGAAAGGATGGGGAGGAAAAGATTGAGAGAGAATATAATATTTGTTGTGTAAGAGAAATTGATGTTATAAACGAGATTTATTGATATTCGATGAGATTCATTTTTGATGTTTTGATTCAGTAGAAACAACTGGATACAATCAGACACTTTTTTTTCATAGAATTCTAGTTTTTAATTTTAAAGCTATATTAAATAAGATTCATATTATTTTCATTTTGTGAGGAAATTTTTCCTTTCTTTTATACTTGTTAAAATTGCTGAAGAATCGATACAGCTTATATTACAATAAATTAATTAATTAATTAATAAGAAAAAACATTTACAATGCCAATCACCAAACTTTAACCACAAACATTTCTAGCAAATAATACCCTCTCATTCACCTCAAAAAAAAAAACTTCTACTTCACATTAAATTTAACCAAAAGACATCCTTATAATTATAAACATCATCATCGTGACTTTCACTCATGTACAAAACCCCTAAAACTCATCAAGCAAACTTAACACAAAAGCAAAAAAACAAGGAAGAAGGGGAGTAATAGATGGAAAGCTGGTCTCTGAAACTATAGCCCCCCGCAAATGTGTTCAACCGCAAAAGGGAGAGAGTATCAAGCTAAGCTGTACTGTATATCTCTTCTACTTTACTGCATCAGAGAGAAAATCGTGTATTTTCCTGCGTGACCTGTATACCGCAGAATATCTCGGTTTTCGTATAAGTAATAACGAGTAATATAGATGCGATAAATTTTGTCTGATGTTATTAACACTTGGAGTTGATTACTTATCTTTAATGTTTTTGTACGATTTTGTATAGAATTTAAATCTTTGTTTGCGATTATTTGTGAGTGATAATTTTAGAAATGCTACTGTATAATATATGTAATATTGTTTTGTGAAAGAGTCTAAGGTTTCTAAAAGTTAACTTTAGTAAATTAGATCAAGTCTAGTGTGCTGTGTGACTTTTGGTCTGTAGAACTTTTCAATTTGCCTTCATTTAAAGTGGAGAACATTTTCATTTGAATAGGAATAGCTTGAGTAGATTCTGAAAGTCGTTTACTAAGGAATAATTAAAGTTCACCTTGCTTTTTTTTGTGTTAAAATTCAATTTACATCGAAAACAATATTTTAAAAAAAGTGAAAATAAATGTTTTTTTTTTTTATTTTGATGTATGAGAAATATCTGGATGTAACAGTTAGTGATTACGCAATCATCGGTTTTATTAGTCAAACAAAGCTATTGAAGGATGTAGCCAGTTTGATTGAATCCTTATAACATCATTGATAAAGGAAGTAAAGGAAATTGATGTTGAAGAGAGTTCACTTTATTAGAATAGACCGAGAAAGAGAGAAAGAGAAAGAGATGAATTGTACAGGTGAAAATTTTTAAAGGAACGAAGGATTAAGCTCGCGAATAAAATGCTTTTGAATGGAATATTGAACAAGTTTATTAACGAGTTTTGTATAGGAAACTTTTATTTTTTATTTTTTAATTGAAACTTTTATCACAAAGTTAAAGTTTGAAATTTCGTTGAATACAAAATAATAGAAATATAAAGGAAGTAAACAAATAGCTATTAATAACTATAGAATCAATTGAAACTTAACTTGTTGTCTTGTATGATACAAGTTATATTCAAATATATTATGTATAATGTAGAACTACATGTTTATCGATTTAAAAATCATTCAAAACTACTTGAGCATAAAACTCTTGACTTAGATGTATTTGTTTAGAAATTTTGCCTGAAGCTAAAAAAAATCAGTGTTTACTTGATCTTACATGAGTTATTCAATATTTAAGTACTTGACAAAAGTCAAGTTTTAATACTTGATGCATTTAATCTCGTTTTTATTACATATATTGATTGAATTGTATATAGAGATATATTCATATTAAGCATAATTTTATTATGTGTTTACTGAACGTGAACGTCATACAAACATTATATTCTAGATTATTGATTTTGTTAATGGAAAGCTATGTTGAATATATTATATTCTTTATTGATATTAAATTTACCAAATTTAATGGATTTAAAATAGATGATAATTTATTTCGAATAAAGATTTACATATTTTGCAATGATAAATATTATATTTTTCTAATAATACATAATTTTTAATTAAAAATATACATTAGCTTTATTTGTATTTATTTTTATTAATATTACTCTTTTGATGATAATATAAATTTAATTAAATGTTAATAACATTTTTGTACTAAAAATAAATCCAACATTATAATAAAATCTTATACGTATGATTTTATTAAAAACATTTCCAAAATCCTCTTAATAAAATATCTCGACAATATTTTTATTCTACTATTGAAAATATCACTTAATCGTATAATCGGATATAAATCTCAATTGTACGAACATATCGTACGAGTATATCGCATCAATACAAGCAAAACAACTAATTATTCTATCCCCAAAATAAGATATTTAAGGTTCACTTGTTATAAGCTTAATACCCCGATTATAATACTCGTAATAAAAGAAGAAAAAAAACATTTGTGAAAAGTAAAACAAAAAGAAGATTTTTATCTATATACTTATATGAGAAATATAAAGATAAGAAAGTAGAATATATATATATTATTTGTAGTGGTGCGTATATACCGGAGATCGATAAAAAAGTTTCGTTTTTCTCTTATATTATACGTGACTAGCATTTTGTCTGTGAAAAAAAAAAAATATAAATAAAAGATATGATGTGTTTAAATGGAATGACATAATATTAAGTATGAAAATATGCCTATTTTGAAATTTATTATTATGGAAATGGTAAATGTTTGGTAATAATGATATTTTGTTTAATATGTATAATAACAAACGTTTTGGAATATGTTATTTGTGTATTAAATATATTGTTTTATTTCTTTTAAATAATATCAAATTTTTTTTTTATTTTTTGGTAAAAATGTTTACATTGTTGATCAATCATCTTAATTTATTAACGAATATATAGACCATTATAATTAAAATGATTGACGAATCAATTGTTAATTGTGTCAAGTCATGAATATATCACAATTTTGATCATTAAATAAATGATAATAATTCAAGGAAATATCCTTGAATTTTTTTTCGGCTTGGTAACAAAAACATTGAATTAATACTGAAGGATTTTATAAACTTCGATTTCGTGTAGACATATTCACTTGCATATTTCAGTTACGAACATACTGCAGGTAAAATTTTGTCACATTAAATTTTTCAAGAAACAGGAAAAGAAAAAAAAACTTTTCTTTTAGTTTTTTTTTTTTGTACGGACTTTGATAAATTACATACCTACACTATTACTATCATCTACCGTTCGTTCCAGTTTAAAGACAAGGCCACATATAAATCATCTTTTACAACTTCACAGCTGTACTGTTGGAGATTCCCGTTAACAATCGAAAGAAAGAAAAGAAAAGAAAGAAAAAAAAGAGGCCAACATACTTTTTTTTTCGAAACATCTTACACTATACTACTACCGCGTTCCATTACCAAAGGGAATACATATCCCTTTTTCTGACCCTTAACAATGAATATAGTATTTAGACCCTTTAGAGATTTACCCTCAACAAGAAAAACAAATAACGTAACAAGTACCAAGTGGAGAGAAAAAAAAAAGAAGAGAGTGAAAATAAAGAGGAAGAGGAAAACATATAAAAAATCGATAAAATACAGAGTTAAGAGTAAAAGTGAGAGAGAAATGGGGGGGGGGGTGAGAGGGATGAGTTGAATAAAGAGGGTATAAAACAGGCGCACTTACTCGTCGATCTCCTCGTCGGTCAACATAGCACTACCCTCTTCTATAACTTGCTCGGGTTCCAAATTATCTTCCGCCAGGATCGTACTTGTTACTGTGTACAATCACCAAATTAGCAAAAAAAAAAATATATAGAAACCAAACGCGTGTTTCTTTAAATATTTTTTTATTCTATTTCGTTATTTTAAACACGCACCTTTTGAATTCTCTATAATAAGCACAGACACAGATTTTAAGTCACAAGTGAATACAAGAGAGAGATTAGATAAGTTAGATAGAAAGCTGCAAAATTTTATCTTTTTTCAAAACAAAAAAGGTTAAAGTCTAAAATTTTGATACGCTATAGTTTTCTCTCTCTCTCTCTCTCTCTCTTTCTTTCACGATAACAAGTATAAATTATAAGAATACAGAAATATATCGCGTGTGTAGTCGTTCCTCACCTCGCGATACACAACTGCAGGACTTTATACTGCGGCTCTCAGGCTTGCGCCGCCGCTGCCGCGCGGATTCTTTAGTTATATATGCTATATAGCAACCCAACTACCAGCTACCACCACCACCACCACCACTAACGCCAGGTGTTTTCTCTCACCCTTGGGTTTTCGGTGGCTTCTATACGATGGTCTATATACATACCTACTGTTGCTATATAGGTACTATTGCCGTGGAGTGTGTTATACCCTCTCTTTTCTCATAGTAGATAATATGTATGACTATCTTTCTTTATTTCTCTTTCTCTGCGGGGCGGCTCGATTTTCCGCAACTTTGTATTCACGCGTGCGCGACACGCATGCTCTATCCTCGATATATGTGTATATATATACTTGTACATAACATATAAGGTATATGTGTATACTTGGAGTTGGTCGAAAGGGCTTGGGTTGGAAATATGTATATGTATATATGTCTCTGGATTATATGTGGAGTGGACTCTTTTCGGAGGCCATTTGGATTATACGAGTGTTTAAAGTCTTTTGTAAAAAAACGAGGCTCTTTTGCACGAAAAGAGAAAAAGAGAGAGAGAGAGAATGTAGAAAGAGAGAGAGTAGAGTTGGCTTTTTGTGGGAAGAGGATATAATGAGCGAGGCTAGAGAAATTTATGTGGTTAAAATGTAACCGTTTTTTTTTTTTTATTTTTTGGTCTTACAGAATAGAATTTAAAATTAATTTTTTTTTTTATGTCAAAGTTTTAAGTGGTGAAATTGCAAGAATTTAAAAGTTATTCGTGATTTATTTCTTTATTTTTTTTTGTTTCATTTTTTTAAATGTTTGACTTATAATTTATTTATCAGTAGTAATAATCGCATTGGTCAGACATGGTAATTTTTGTAATACAAACATTTACTCGCTGTTGTTCATTAAATATTTAATTATTGAATTTATAAATAAAAGATTTTTTAGTAGACCATTAAAACAATTCTTATCATAAATAAACAATTACCATTTAAATGTAATGTAGATTTAAAAAAAAACTTGATCATTTCTTAAATTTTTATATAATTGAATATTTAATTATACCAAAATCAAAAGAATTTAATTATACATACCTTGCAAAGTAGTAAATCTTATTTTTTTTACAACAATTTTTTCCAAACTTCACAATAATACTTATATTACGAGCCTTAAGAGGAAAAATTATAGAAGATTCCAAATTAACTAGATATCGACGAAAATCAGATTATCCAAAGCTTCTTTATTTGCTCCTCTGGTGCATTTGCGATTACTGTCCGCAGTACATAAAATAGTATTTTATGCAACAAGAAGCATAAATACATAAGATGTTATTTCTGTGAATGAAATTTCGTTAGTGTTGTTAGGTATTCGAAATACTGATACTACTTATTGTCAGAGTTTCTCGATGGGATTTAAAAGGAAAAATTACAGGATTAAAAAAAAGGGGTGTATATTTATATGCACATCACTTAATCATAATATTAATAATCATATGTAATAAAAAAAATATTTTGTCATTAATGTATATTATTTATTATAAATAAGTTAGAAACATTGATTTCATCGTGGGTTCATTAAAGGTGTTTACATTTTTTTTTTTTTACACACAGAAAGAATACCCAACGCTTTTACGCATTTATATTTTAATTTATTTTATTTTTTATTTGTTTGTTTTTATCTTTGTTCTCAAGAAAAGTGTATACCTTTTCTTTTCTTTCATTATGACAAGAAATGATTTTACAAATGAGATTTAGTCACGAATTTTAACGCATTCGTACACGAGTTCGTTCAATCATTCATTTTTTGTTGTTGTCTTCCTTTTCTCCTTTCTTATAATGTTTTTAATCTTTTTGTTCTTCCTCTTCTTTTTCTTCCTTTTTTTTATAATTCTTAATTTTTTATATCTCAATTATTTATTTTTTTATTTAATATCGTTAATATCCGCGCGAGATGCGTTTATACGTAATAATACACATTCTCTCTCTCTCACTTGCAAATATTCTATTCGCTGAAAAATGCATCATACACACATTATTCACACGCTTACTTTATATCCACACATATACTCACAATTCCTAGTTATTTTTTGTTTTTTTTTTTTAATTCTTATTTCAATTTTATTTTAAAAAGCGTGTATTCGATTTCTTTCGCATAATACACACCATTTGTTTATTTTAAAACTTCACCTAGTCCTTCAAATCCATTTTAAATTTCTTCTTTCTTCTTGCAAACTTTTATTATTTAAATTTTTTTTTAATCTCTTTTTTCTGTTCCTACTTTCATCGTCTCTTCAAATATCCAGCTTATCGTTTAGCCGTCAATTTCTTTTTTTTTTCGTTTAATTGTTCGCTTGGCATTATCATCGATCAGGCCTGCCGAACAAAAAGAGATACATGTCCTTATTTCTCTCGATTCTCGAGTATCTACTATACTGATTTTTTAAAAAATCCAGCAAATTTCATTTTTTTTATAGAAAATTTATTTATCGTAAACAATATTATTACACGCAAACATAATTAATTTCGGTATAAAAAGAATTAGCAGAAACTGCAAATTTAAAAAAATACACACACACACTATTAATTACACCACCAACAATACTTAATCATACAAAAATAAAATTAAAAAAAAACCCCACTTTTGCCAAGTACTCACCGGAAGGACGATTTATTTGCATTTAAGAAAAATAAATGGTAATCTTCAATCGATATGAAAAAAATACACAATACACAATATAAAAAAAAAAAACATCTAAAAAAAAGAAAGAAAAACTTGGTTCCCCCACTTGTATATCTATAGTTTACAACTAATTTCACCCTTATGTCTTGACCCTTACCTTTACAATATTTTTAATCAAACCGCATTATATCATCACCATCAGTATTTTAATTTTACATCACATCCATTCACTCATGCATGCATAAAATTAAAAAAATTTTAATGGTTTAATAAATAATATATCGTTTGTTTATTCTGTTTGCTACTTTTTTTTTCTTTTTGATTAATGACAGCGACGAGATTTGAGGAAGGAAAAAGGAATAAAGTTTTCTTTTTCTTTTTCTTTCTTTGAATGCAGTGTGATTTTATCATATTGAACTGAGGGAGCGTCGCTTTTTTTTACTATTGCATGGCTATCGGTGATTTTCGCTGATTTTTTTTTTTAATGCTTTTCAATTATCCAGTCCGTAAAGATACATGCAGACATATCATCCATAGACTTATACATGTTATTTGTATAAATTTGAAAAAAAAAGAAAAAAGAAAAAAAAATTATGTGACGTTTGTGTCACTGATACGGGTCATTGGTAAATGCGATCCTCACAACGGTTGTTTTCTTTATAAAAGAATAATTAACATTGATGGAAGCTTTATTTATTTATTTTTTTTATTTAAAGAAAAAAATTTAATGGAAAAGGGTACTAAAGCGATTTTTATCGAGTGTTTAGCTCTTCCATAATTATTATTCAGTTGGCATCTTTGATATTTGTATTATATACGTGAAATAATCGTAAACGACAAAACATTTTCTTTTTACACTTAAGTTTATTAAATGCGTCGAAATACATAATTTAGGATTTGAAAAATAAAATAATAATATTAATAATAGGATAATAATAATAATAATAGTAATAATAATAATAAACCAACGTAGGCTTGTTGTTATATATCGTATACAAAAGCTACGGAAAAATCGTACAAAATGGATTTTGCACGTTCGAAAAATCTCGGATGCTTAGTTTTACAAAGTATCCCGCGGTTATTAAAAAAACGCTTAAAAGAAAAAAAAATTATTTTTTTTTTTTTTGTATATTCGCTACATATATTCGTTCGCACACACCGTATAATCGAAAGAGTCACCGACACGAACGTTTATACTTCCTCACATATAAATTATATTTATATATTTATATATTAGTTTTTCACTGTAAAACAAAACAAATTAAGATAATAATCGGAGAGTATAATTTTTTTCTTTCATAATTTTTTATTTTTTTATTTTTCAACGCAATTCGCTCGTTTTTCATTTTCTCACTCGTTTCTCTCTATATCATCGAAAAGGACGATAACGCTCTGACAAACGATAAGCGAGCGCAGGCAGTGAGGTTCATATGTGTCCAATCTAATCCATATTTTGTAAAGTTTTTTTTTTTCTTCATAATATATTATATATTTTATCCATATCTCTCTTTTCGATCATCATTCATTTTTTTTATAGTATAATATTCTTTTTAATTTATTCTTCACATTTTTAATTTTCACACAAGCCGCATATCGTTCTTAAGTTTTATTTCGCTTAATATCGAGTAAATGGAGAATGAGGATAAGGTCATCGAGGGTGGAAGAAAGTTTTTTTCTTAATCATTATTTATGTTTATAGTTTTTTCGTTAAAATTCTTTTTCATATTTTTTTTTTCTTTTTTTTTTCTTTTTATTTTATTTACCCGCGCACCATTTTAGCTAACGTGTGCCATTTTGAGGCGAGGTTTCATAGTTTTTTTTTTTATTTTTAATGTTGCATGCTACGTACATGTATTTGTTTGTAAATCTGTTTTTCTTTTTTTTTTGTATGTACGTATGCGACGAACACACACTCACACACATACTCCCATTGATTGGTAAAAAAATTTGAAAAGAAACGAGGCATTTGATTATGACGATTTAATGTGACATTTTCTTTCTTAAAATTGTATTTCTTTTAAGAAAATTGATTAAATTCACATTTGATAAGGGCTGTTGATTAAATGATAGCGTTTTATGTGCTTAACACGAAGTTTGTTTCAAGGAATAATCTGCAAATAAATCATCAACTTTTTACTAAAACATAATTTACAATAGCTTTATTAGATTTATTGACATCAAGATTTTTAGTATATTCTTAATTATAAAACATAAAAAATTCTCGTTCATTTTGATAGTCTAGTTTATTTTGACATATTTTTACTATAAATATACAAACGAAAGAAATAAAATATATTAAAAGCTATGTTTATCGATGTAACAATAATAAAATATTGCATATATTTTTTTTTCTTATAAAAGGAAAATAAAACTAACACTTTAAATTTACTACCACTGTTCACACATATTCTGTTACTGTGCTAATATAAGTATTTTGTTTTGATTGCACATATTCTGTCTTGCAAAATTTCAATTATTATGACCAATACATAATCAACTAAAATTATTGTTAATTTACAGAAGAGAAGAATAAAAAAAAAAAACTTAAACAAAAAATAATTATTCGATACTCAAAGTATAATCAAGTTCATTTTGAAAACGACGGTCGATCAAACGTTATCATTTATATAACAGCATCCATTTTAGTTGTTTTTTATTACCATTGTGGATAGCGTAAAGAAATTAAATTTTTCCGGGAAAAGACTAGATCATTGCTCATCAGAGTATAATCACTTACGATTTTTTTTTTTTTGTTAATTATTTTCATAAAATAAAATTAAGTGTGGAAATGAATCTGTACTTGTGAAAAATACAAAGGAAAAAACTAAGATAATTTTTATAAAACAGATGATTTTCAAAAAATTGTGGCAAGGTTGTAAAAGTAAAAATAGTATAATTATTTTTGAAAATGTATAAAAATAAGATGAGCATTTTAAACATAAATTACAATAACTAAGTCCTGTACAATCTTAAATATTGTTTCAACGCTTGAAAAACCAAATTTTGTAATAAAAACAAAATTATAAGAAAAAAAGAATTAAAAAGCTGTCTAACTTCTAAATTATTTCAGTGACTTAAATTCTTAAATTCAGATGTTTGATTTGAAATCGTAAAAAAGTCGTAGCTTGAAAAGGTAAAGCTAAGAATGAATGATGTAATATTGCATGAACCTCTTTTGCTTTTTCACGGTACTTTTTCATCCGCTTGTTTACATACCTCAATGCTCGCTATTCTAGGTATTTTTGTATATATTATACATAACAATATTTATACGATGAATTGTGAATTTGAGTCACATGCAGAAAAAACTCTTAGTCATTTCTGGCACAGTTAAAAAAAAAAACAGAAAAAAACTTTGGCTCTTCGCGTCTAACAAAGGACTGCAATAAAAACACCACACTATTAAAATGGCACTAGAATTGCTCTCACTCGTATCTCTAAACTTATTCGCGATTGAAAAAGCTTGTCATACACCTTATCATTTTGTTATTTCATATTTGTGCATTCGTGTTTTTATACATGCATACACATTTTCTATCTAACTTTCTCTCTCTCTCGCTCTCTTTTTTATCGTTTTATCATCTTAAAAGAAAAAAAAAATTAAAAGATACAAAATAAAAAATTTCCTGTGTCCATTTAGTATTTCATCCACAGATTCTTTTCTTTTAACGCTTTGTTTAAACCATTGCTCTGTTTTCAAATTAATAACCATTTATAATTTGTCGTCTTTGCATCTCTGCTATATCAAGACAAAATCCTCTGTACGAATTAAAATTTTTAATTCTTATTATTCGTACTTTTTCTAGACACTGGACAAACGTGGCTAAATACGCTGTGTTTCTGAGTTTTTCTTCATTTAATCATTAGTTCACGATATTTATATATACTTAATTATTTTTCTTTTCTTATTTAACGTCTATCAATTTATTTTTATATATATTTATGTATATATATAAAAATCAAGTAACACTTCGCAGTCAGCCGAGTTCGATCGATTAAGCTAAGCTATATAAAAAGGTAACAAATTTAACGCATACGGAGTATGAAAGTAAATCGGTTTATCGGTTTGTCGGAAGGGTCATTGTGAGAGACATGATTCTGATGTTTTTTTTGTTTTCCTTTATATTTTAAAAGGAAATATTACGATATTAATCGATGACAAAGATCGTTTTCTTCTTATTTTTCGGCGTACATAATTTTTCACTTTTCATTTATTTTTTTTTTCGCTCTTCGTACAAAGTATTTTATAGGACGTTAATTATAGGTCATTGATAAACCTTTACATCCGCGTCATATGCTGAACTCTTTAATCGTAAAACTCATTTTCACTCATATTGTGTGTTTCGTTTCATTTTATTTTAAAACTACCTAAAAATTTATTTATTTTGTTATTAAATTTTTTTTTTGTTTCATCGCACTGACGTCGTGCGAGAGGTTGACAAGAAGAAAAGATAAAAATAAGAAAGAAGGTAAAAATGAATAATATAAATATAAGCGTTTTACTCAACATCAATTCGGTCAATTCCAATGGTCCGACTATACAATTATATCTCAAACCTTTCTTTTATACACATATGGTTCGCAGCTAGTGGCAGGTGAGCGCGTATTTCACGATCCTTTTTTGACTTTTATTTAAATTTACGCTCTTGTGTTTTTTTAACGAGCTTCCAAGCCACACAAAAATGTTTCTTATTTATTTTATTCTTTTTATTCTCAATAAAAATGTCTTTCGTTTTCTATACCTCTCGCACGGGCATATATTTATATATGTATATATAAGTATACGCACGCATCCAACCAAGTACGTACACACGCACACAGACACACGCACGCATTGCATGCATACGCACATACTCGCGGACTCGATATATTATAATATATATATATATATATATAGTTTTGTCGTATCCGTCCTCTGACCGCTTATCGTCGTCAAACATATACACACCGTTTGAAAGTACGACACGCCGTATAACGTGTATACACATTGTACGTCGACGATGACGTCGTCGTCGTCTACTCTCTTTCTCTCTTTCGTCATACCTCATAATCTATATCTCATCTCATTTTCTTCCTCTCTCTCTCTTTAACTTTCTAGCAATTTTATTATAATATACTCCTTTTGCATCTTCTGCCTTAATTAGCTCGTGATTAATGAGAAAGAGAGAAAACAGCGTGACGGACGGTTGATAGCTCAATTTACTTTTTTGTTTTATTTTAAATTTTTTTGTTAATTATTTATTTACTTATTTATTTTTGTTTTGTTATCAATATACTTGTGCGTGTCTTATTTTTTCTGCGCTTGGTTTTTTTTTTTTTTTTTTTTTAAATTTACCCCCTTTGAAAGAGAAAAGAGAGCCGCGCTCGTCCCAGGGGTTTATATCATATAATTATTTATTTATATATATTTA
>JAPYZE010000639.1:0-38196 GCA_030522805.1 Leptomastidea abnormis
GATATATATATATATATATATATATCTATATATATATATATATATATATATATATATATATATATATATATATAACGGAGAGTTAAATAATTTACCGTCGTTCTCCTACTCCAAGAGTTTTAAACCAAAAGCGCGATCGTTAATCTTCAGTCTCTCAAGACTCGCGAGCGCTAAATTGATATTACAAAACGCGAAAGAGGAACGCTTTAGAACTGTCTATTAGAGGCTTCTGTATGGTAGTGAGAGAAAGATACTACCGGTAAAGTCAAGTTACTTTTTTTTTTTTTTAAGATTCTTGTGTATCTTCGTTTTAAGTTTTTTTTTTTTTTTTTTTGCTAATGGTTTGGTATTTTTCTTTTGGATAGTTGGAAACTTGTTTTCCTGTGTTACTGGTAAATATAACTTAACTTGTTAATTTATCTTCTAATTGATTGTGTTTGTCGGAGGGATAATTTATCAAAGTAAAAAATTTTGAATTGAATTAAAATTAAAAATTAAGTTTTTTTTTACTTTACATAAAATAATTGAAATTTGAAAACACAAATAATTAAAAGATGAGGCTAATAAATTCATTCTTTTAAATTACACTTTAAAACTTGGATATAATAAAACACTTTTATTGAAATTAATAGAAGATATTAAAACGAGGTCCCTCAATTGTCTCATTAATATCTCCTTCATAGGCAAAATTAAGTAATTAAACCCTACACACACACACGTATATAAAGCCAAGCGATATAAACGATAGTCTAAATAAAAATATCCAATTAATTCTTCAGCCATTACTTTGCAATTATGAAAAGCAACCCATATAACAGCTTTTATCTCCTAATCAAAACGATATCATCATTTATATACATACATATACAAATTCTTTATAATCGATTTGATTTTAATCTTCAACCTGGCAATTTCCACAATAAAATAAAATACCTTATCGTCGTCATAAGTGATAAGAACATTACAGAAATAAAAGAACAGTTTGCATATTTTATCAATTAAAAATTAATTTGGTTTGAAAATTAAAAAAAAAAGCTCACAATTACACTCGCAATATGTATCCTAAAGAGAAATTAATTCGTTGGCCTATATATTCAAACCTTACTGCAAAAAAAAAAAAAATGGAAATCAGCTCTCTCTCTCTCTCTCTCTCTCTCTCTCTCTCAAGCATTAAGCATTTTTGTCGTTTGCTTATGAACGTACGTGAAAGTGAAAATCCATAGTAGAGGTAGATTCTCTCTTACTCGAATTAACGCTCGTATTCGCGATAATGTGCTACTTTTATTTTAAGCAAACCCTCTCGCTCAAGAGAAAAGGAACGTTAAACGCCGCAAGCTCGCTTTGAATTTATTAAACCTCATATCCACATATCTCTGTCTCTCTCTTCTTCAACTTAAGATAACCCAAACAAAATAAACGCATCCTCCAAATCTCATCTATTTATCTCTCTATTTCACTCTTCCTACACTTATATCCAAGCAACAGTATACCATTACCAGTAGCAGAAACAGTAGTAGTAGTAGTAGTAGTATTAAGCTTCTTGGTATATACATGTATACTGGTTTAATCGTGCTTGCAGACGCGCGTCAATTGCATCTCCTAACGTAGCCAAAGCTTGAGACAGCAGCAGTAGCAGAGTAGGTATAGTAGCAGCAACAGCAAAGGAGTAGGAGTACAGGAGTATATATAGAAGCGTGTGTCTGCACACGACGCTCTGATTCGGTTGATTTGCCTTATACCCCCGCAGGGCTTTCTGTATTATCTCTATCTCTTGTCTTTGTCTTCGAACTACTCACTCTCTCTCTACTTATGTAGGCTATCTTACGTATCTATGTGTATTTGGCGGACGGTTTGTATATATAGGAGGCGTTTACCCAAATTAAATTTTACCTATACACTACAGAGCTAATTAGCCGTGGAAATTTTGGTGATTAACGTGTTGAGCTTTCTTGAGAGAAGGTTAATTTTGGAGAATATAGGTGATCTTTCTCTTTTATGTGTTAAGAGAGACTTGCTGTATTGATAATTTTTTTTAAATATTTCAAGTTGTAAATATTGATCTAAAATATAAAATTGAATATTTTTTAGCAATAATATAATTTCATATGGTATTAATGGTCTCAATTTTTGGATTATTAATAATAATTTTATTAAAAAAAGAAAAAAATTTATTTGATCTCATATTCTTTGAAGATACATATACGTCCAAAAATATACACATATAAGCATTATAATATAAGCCAGATTTTTCATTTTAATAAATCATTGATATTTATAAATTAATTTTCATGTGCAGCAAGCAAATGCTTGTAGTACATATATGTGCGTTATTTTAATGCTAAAGAGAGGAAGCACGCATTTAAGCCTGTATGTATTAAATGTATAACATATATATACATATCTCTCTTTCTCTCCCAATTTATTCACTGAAACTGAATATTTGATTTGAAATAGGATTCTATATAATTAATTCGTATTTCCCAGAGACCTGTACCCTATTTTATTATATACACATGTATAGAACTAAAGCCTTCATTAATAACATTACTTAAATGAAAATTACGATTCTCATCGAAATTTTAGTTCAAAGTAAATTTCAACCATTACGGTCTACAAAGCATAAGTAGATATAAGATAATTATATAATATATTGTATAATGACGAGAGCAAAACTAAAACTGTTTATTTTGAATATAACACATATAAGTTTAAATTTGACAAATTTTAAATAATTCATTCAAAATTATATATTTCTCATTGCTTGTTCTCAATTTGTCAATCTTATTATAATCTTAAAACAATAATTACAAAAGAAAAATATTTCAAAATTTCTAAAATTAAAACTTATAAATTTTATTTATAATTGTTATGTCAATTGTATTTACGTCATTATTTCATTATAAAATCACGTATTACACACAAAATTTTCAAAACCATTTTTAATTTAAGCATTTGACCCAATGTAGCGATAACACAAACAAAATAAATTCATCAATTTACGCACTTGTAAATAAAGCTAAATTTAGCATGTTGTTTCCGATGTATAATTGATATGATGAATAATACAATATTTTAACGTCATTGGCCATATCACGCTAAGTTGCATCGATTTTCATTCGATTATTGAAATAAAGCAGTTACCGATTTGAGAATCCCATGTGCTTTTATTTTTTTTTTTTAAACTAACAATATTCAAAAGTTTCTCTTTAGCTATAGACATTTTCTATTACAACTTTTTTTTATAAAAAAAAAAAAAAATACTTTCTAAAAACACGTCAAGTCATCCCCGTTCAATGACTCTTCCAGCTGCTTCTCATTACGCAAGACTGATTTTCACCTCAAACGTATATTGACAGAGTATATATCTCGCATTATATATATATACCAACAAAGTGTCTCTCGCGGTCACAGATTAAACGTGTCTATAAAAAAAAAAAAAAAATAAACAAACGTGACATCGTGTGACGATAAAGAATTGTCTGACCACTTTTTTTTTTTATTATTACAAGGAAGAATACTTGGATATATAATACCGGTATATGGTGTATATATAGAGGAAAAATCAATTTAGCTACTTTCAAGAAAGTGAAAACTTTAGAGTTTTACTGGCTTCTGTCACATGTGAATATACATGCCTGAATGAATTGATGCGATGTATTAGATGTCTTTGAATTATTATTATTATTGTGAGGTTTTAATATTTATGTGGTTGCTAGATATAAATTGTTTTTTTTTCTTTTTCTTTGATACATAAGTTGATCTTGCTTTATTACATTTGAAATTTTAGAAACATGAATAGCTTGATTCTTACATTCAATAAAAACAATTTTTAATTTAACATTTAAAATAACAATAGTATCTCTAACTTAAAATATATCAAATCAAATTAAATATAAAAATTTTTGCTGGACAAACTCAATCTATAAAATTCGATGCAAATTAACGATTCAAAACACAGCTTTATTCAATAACAATCTCTCCCAGAATATCTAAAATTTTTTAAACAAAATTTTTACCTTTCACATATACAGATAAAACATCAGGTCTCCCCAAAATACATACATACCAAAATTAGCGTATACATAAATCCAGAAAGCAACAAGTTCTATACCAAAACTCAGTAAAAGTCACACAAAAAATTTTTATTCACCAAAATATAATATACTGGACACCCATACTACTTTCTCAAATAACGATGAATCATTTCATTCGTGTATATATAATATAATCCACTAGTCAGTCAAAAATCTCCAACATTATTTTCCTATCAGTCCCATATATATATTTATATATATACGAAAAAAATCAAGAGACTCCTAGCATGAAATTTACAACGTCCGCGTATTATCCAACGCAACAAGCACAAGATAATATAGGTATAGGAGAGTGATATGGAGAAGTTTTCATGTCCTGTTTATCCAGATATTTCAAGCGCAAATCCCGCAAAACAGCAAAACAACTCGATTTATAATATATATAAACATATTCTGTACAAAATCTCGGTATGTATATATTTGAGAGAGTGAAAGAGTAAGTTGTGTGTGCATACGCGTGGTCAGCGGCATTCAATGATCCGAGGGGGGGTTCATCTCTTTCCCGTGACTATACACTATACACGGGAAATTACTCATTAATGCTGATGCACGAAACCCGTTTTATTTGCTCTCACTCGTTCTCTCTCTCTCTCTCTCTCTCTCTCTCTCTCTCTCTCTCTGCTTGAACTATATGTGTATATAGATAGATGGATAGAGATTGAGTTGCTCTCTTTGCGCTTCACTTTGCTTATAGTTTGGTGTTGTCTCTCTCTCTCCCTCTCTCTCTCTCTCTTTCTCTTTCTCTCATCGTCCGCAAATTAACGCTGGCGGGTCTTTAGCTTCGATTGAGTGATGAGAGAAAGCTACTGCTGCGATTGTGCATTTTTTAATAAATTGTGAAAGATCAGTAAATTCTTTTTTTTTTGGGGGGGGGAAGAGGGGGATTTTGAGTTATGTGTTAAATGTTAAATTATAATTTTAATAATTGGAGACAATAGGATGTATGTTTCTTTTTTTTTTTTTTGGTTTTTCTTAAAATTTAACGAAGATATATATTTGGTCAGTAGAATAATAATTTATCTTGTTGACAGATTGATCAATTGACAGTTTTTAATTGTATCCAATTTCTTTTTTTTTTTTTTACACAAATTTATTTTGACAGATGTATTGTCTAATTTATTATTAACGACAAATGGAAAACACCAAAAAATTTTTTTAAAAATTTTGAAAGAAAAACAAACGCTGTCTTCTCGGAAATCGTCCTCGCACTTACAAACCCAACAATTATTTTCTAATCAAAGTCATGCCAAGATTGACAAAACAAAAAAATAAAGAAATAAAAAAAATAGTCGGAAAAACGACAAAACAAAAAAAAAAAAAGGGAATCCGACAAAATGAAAATCCGAACGTTTCACAGGTACATATATATACAAGTATGCCGCAAGCGATTCAAATGGTAATATATATCGAACCCAATTTTAGCGGGGGGTGGGGGGGTGGGGTGTAAAAAGGGATTGGAAAAGCGAGTTGAGTTCGCGAAGCGCATTTGCATTCACCCTCTCTACGTTTCGCGTTCATGTCCGAAATATCTCGTATATGTCTACGCCTCGGGGCATTGGTAACCTCCTACTCCTCCTTCTCCTTTCCGCCGAAAATTAACATGTGAACGCGATCTGCGCGAAATACTGGTCGGATTAAAAAAAAAATGAATGAAAGAGAGGAAGAATAAAATGCGCGTGTTCTGCAAAACTGGTGGGATAAAATTAAAAGCGGGAAAAGAGAGAGAGAGAGATAGATAGAGAAAAGAGTTAGCTTTTGGCCTCGGGAAAAACAAGAGAGGCTTGTAAGGTGGAAATGATAATGGCAAGGAAAATTAAGGGGTTAAAAGGGCACATGAAGGTTTTTTCTGTATATATGTGTGTGTGTGTGGGTGTAAAAAATGTACAGTGTATGTATAGGAGGAAGAGATTTTTAAAATTTTTTTTACGGACCGCTGAGCTTGTTTGCTTCCGGCGATAATCATTTTGTTTTATTTGTTCCTGTGTTTTTTAAAAAAAAAAAGAAGAATAGAAAGAAAAGAGATATTTTGAAGCTCGTTGAAAATTGTACGTTTTGTATATGAGAATTTCGTTCCGGTGATCAAAATGATACAGAGTAAGTGCTATTGAGGGGGGGGGGGGAGATGCGTTATAATTAATTAAAAGATAAAAAAAAATAATTGTATTGTCTGCAAAAAATTTTTTTAATGTTATATATTTTAAAATTAATTATTATAATTAATCTTATGATAATAATTACATGAAATACATTTTAATCTATCTTTAATTACAAAATTAAAAGGAAAACAATAGCTTATTATATAATCCTTATCACATATTATAACAAAATTCCAAATTTTTTTTTTAAGCGTATCGAATACAGTTATTTTAAGAATTTTTACAAACCTTGAAAATTATTTGTCACATTTTAATTACGCATAATATGCGTATTTAATTATTTTTTTATTTACATAATTGTCTGTTAAAACACAATAATAACCTTTCTCACAAACAAACAAATATAAAATTATTAAAATTTCATCTTTTTTAAATTTTATTTTTTATCTAATAGATTTTATTTAACCAAATCACAAAACTACTTTTCACTATCAGATTTAATATAACCCAAAATCCAATCATAATAATAAGCCACTTCCATAAACACAGTCGGATAATCCAAAGTACCACATTCACCTTCCGAATAAGCAAGTACACCAATAACTTTACTACCATAAATTAAAGCAGCACCAGAATCAGCAGTACACGAATCTTTATTTCTAATACCAATATAACCAGCGCATATCTGTCCTTCTTTAATACCACCAAATTTTTTATAAATACTATTACACAATTTCCTACTTATCATAGGCATTAATAAAACCTGTAACTGATCTGTATCACTACTCCATGATGTAAATTCAGTCCATTTAGCACCAAAATTTTCAGACTGTACATGACTATTAAGATCAGCTGATTTTCTTGTTGAATCAATTAAAAATGTTTCATTAACACGTATCAAAGCAATATCGTTTATTGAATTCAGATATTCGTTTATTTCATACTGCGGATGCAATATCTTTTCAATCGGACGATGTACAGTTGAATTTTTAAGTTTTAAACTCGTTCCCGAATGTATCTTGATAGATTTTAAATCGAAGTTGACGCAGTGGGCTGCTGTTAAAATGAAATGGTATGATATAATTGTACCGCTGCAATAGTAATCGCCATCAAGTTCGATTGCCACATGCCATGGATGTGATTCGATAGTTGTTGGATGACCACCTATCATACGTTTTTCTCTGATTCTATTGTTTTCTACTACTGTTATTGTTGTTCTTGTGGTATTATCGGTTGAGTCAGCTGGAAAAGAGATATGTGTTTTGTTTGGATTAGGTTTTTGATTGGTATATGGTTTTTTAGATGAGGGGTGGAAGGAGAAAGAGATGGTTTTTGGAAGACTTACCAGTTGTGGTTAATAAAAATGTGAATGTTGTGATGAAGAAAAGTAACATTTTGTACTTTATACAAGTATATTTGATTTTATATTTTTTTTTTTTAATTATAGTGGGTTCATTCATTTATACTTTGCGTATTTATGCGTGTTTTTTTTTTTTTTTTTGAACGACGTATGTATAGCAACTGAGCAAACGTAATAAAATATAAAATGAATGAAAAATAAGTCAAGCAAAAATTTGTACATTGATTTTTTTTTTTTTTAATTTTGCAGAGAAACATCAATCAAATATAGCGAAAGACAAAAATATTAATAAATTTTTTTATCATTTTTTTTCTTCTTTTAAATACAATTGTTTAAATATTTTAGTCATAATTTTGTTTATTTTAAGCTTATTATGAAATGTTGTAATAAAAGTAAATCGACAAATATTTCACATTATTTAAGTCTCTATAAACTTGAAACATTTTATAATGAAATTCGCGAAGAGAAAATAATAAATAAAAATTTGTTTTGGCTGTATACAAGAAATATTTTATTATCGCATAAA
This sequence comes from Leptomastidea abnormis, assembly GCA_030522805.1. Lineage (NCBI taxonomy): Eukaryota > Metazoa > Arthropoda > Insecta > Hymenoptera > Encyrtidae > Leptomastidea > Leptomastidea abnormis. The sequence goes on from JAPYZE010000639.1 coordinate 8,077, forward strand.
TTTTTATATAAAACCAGCATTATTAATACACATACTTTATTATTTTAAATTAAATTTAAAATTAATTAACAGTTTTTCTGCAAATGTATTTTATCGCAACTTACGCCGTGTATCTGGCAACCAGCATTACACCTATGTATTTCAAATCACAGCTTGCAAGGAGTCACAAAGTTCCATATAATACAAACTCAATCAATATTTTTTCATTCATAATTTTTTTTTATTAAATTATATAAAACAAATAATAATCCTTTACTTACACAATATCCTCTTACCTTCAAAAATAATTTAAAATAAAATTTTACTAGAACCAATTTTCGCCGTTATTTTACAGCAAACGTTGCATTTGAAATGATGGATTAATCTTATCAATCTTATTATATCCTTATTACATCTTTATTCCACAGGGAAGGTCTCCTCTTCCTATATTTTTTCGTAAAAAATCTTGCAACCTTTTTCTCTTATCACAGTGTAAGCGATATATATATATATATATTCTTGCATTACTTTTCTTTTAAGATTACTCGAGACGAGTGAGAGAAAGGTAACATTGAAAGCCTTTTTACGTAGACAGATTGAAATCTGACAGCTTTGAAATTTAATACTATTATTATATTTGCTTGATGTACGTAAATATGTATATTTATATATTTGTTTATTTTAAATGTAATGTCATTTTTGTATGTAATTATTTAAATTTAAAATTATAAATTCTTTGATATTTTCCAATAAAACCACATATATAATCACATTAATACCATTTACAAAATAAATTAATTTACGCATATATATAATACATATACAAGTAAAGACCAAATTCAATAATATTTTACGTATACAAAGCCTCTCAGTCTTTTTACATTTAATTAACATTAAACAAATACACAAACAACATACCATTATTTTCCAGAATTCACTTGAATTTTCACATACTGCATTTGACGTGCCAAAAAAGAGAGAAAGAGATATCGAAATAATATCCAGTAAATAATCCTTACACCTTTATACCATTTTTTTTCAATATAAACGCATGCGTAGATTCTACCTTCGCGGAATCTGAATAGATAGACAGATTGTAGATATAGAATATGTTGAAATTGTTAACAGCTGTATAGGAGGAAACGTATACATATAGGTATATATATATTTTGGATGAGGCCCCGCGGCGTCCTCTGTCCATCAGCAAGACCATCAGGCGTATATATTTATATAGAGACGCGTGCACTTGAAGCGAGCTTGAATTATCCGTTATATCCGCACTAGCCTTCAGCCTTTTCATCCTACTACAACCCCCCCTTCACATCCTCCTCCTCTCGCCTTCTACTTCATTATAACTCCTATATCTATATGCCTTTCTTATGTTTTTGTTTATAGCGAAGATATATCTGTTAGCTCGCTTTTGATTTTTTGTTTTGTTAAAATAGAGATCAGGAAAAAGGGTGAGGCTAGAAATAGAAACGAGAGATTATTCATGAGAAGATGTGAGATGGGTTAATATTGTTGAAAAGTGGAAAATGTAATTTTATTGTGTTTTAAAGCTTAACCGTCACAGGAACTAATGTGTAAAATTCTGTACTATTTAGTTCAAAAAAGTTTTCGTTTGTGTCTGTCTCTTCATTAATATCGCTGCACTAGCTTTTATTTTCATTTTGTCAAGCTTCTCTCTTTTTTTTTTCACTGCTGCTGCAAAAGAGGAGGTAGAGAAGTGTAGGTGATGAAAAAAAAGTGACCAATTGACGAATGGCACTTTGAGAATATTTACGAGCATTTAGGGAAGGAATTGGTAATTGGATAACGAATTAATGACTGATGGACTTGATGCATTTTCCTATCGCTTGACGGATGGGATTGAGATTGTTAAAATAAAAAAAAAAAAACGAAAAGCTGGTTGGTTGGAATACGAGATGGTATATAGTAGCTTTTGATAGATGAATAATTAACATATCTGATTTTGAAATAGTAGAGGATATATTCATTATTATGTTTAGTGAAGTCCAAGTTTTTTTTTATTTATGGCATTTACGAGACAAAAGTTTTTAAATCTATGTACATTTTATATTGTTTTTACTTTTTAATTTATAATTTTTATGATGTTAATTAAATTTTATGTTATATTTTATTATTTATAGTAAACAAAAATAAAATGTTGATTAAATTATTAATTTAATTATTTTATTTTTCTGTTTTTCAGGTACGTCAACCCGCTTTTAATGGTTAGAAAGTAAATTCTAGTAACTTTAACGTAAGTTAAAATTTTCTTAATTTAAACTGATAATAATATTCTTAAAATTTTTAATTACTTTTAAACCAAGAAAATCTCCTTTTTAATTTACTTTATGAAACTAAAGAAAAGTTCAAAGCAGTTTTGTACTTAATTAATTCTGCAACTGTCAGTTTACGTATACAAAAAATATTCTTAGGTAATTTATAAAAAAAAAAAAAAAAAATAAATCAAAACTTAAAGCTTTTATTTAACAAGCATTTACCAATCAATACTTGAAAATAATTAAGTACCGTATATTCAAGATAATAATTCATAAGAAAAAAAGAAATTAAACTTTCATTTAATGCACAGCGAAAATTGGCTAGTTGTTGCCTCTTGAGAGTGCTTTTATAAAAATAATACCATAAACGCTTTCCCTCAATTAAACCAACCCAATCTTAACAGAACATTAGAGATGCAAGAGAAGAGCATTAAAAAACAGAATAAAAAAAAAAAATCTCAACAGCACCTTAAAAAATTAAAGCTCAAAAGCAGTATAGCAGCAGCATCAGCCGCAAGCTCAACGCGCGAATGGGTCTTTTGGGGGATCGAGATTATCCTTCTGTTTTATTAAACGTCTCCTCTTTCTCTTCCCCTTTCCACAACTACACTTTAATAATTCATCGTAATTCTCACCCGCAGTGCCCATTAAATCTCGTATATATATACTACATTTTTTTTTCTTTTCTCACCTCAACTATTACTCGCGGTACGATTCGCGGGGATTCTGAGATCGTAGTGCGACTTCGTTTTAAATTTTCAACCACTTATCTCTCCTTCCCCTTACCTATACACACACAAACACTTCGTAGTGGCGTGGACTTTATTAATTAACGATTATAATGCGCGGTTGGTGCTGTTAGTAGTTACGCTCTGTTAGATGCAACTGGTATATATAGTATATAGAAACCATAAGCAACAACGCCCAAGCTTTCTCTTAGAGCTTGCATATTTTAGTAAAAGCTTGCGCGCACGCTTTACCTCTTTGGGCTTTGGACTAAATAATCGCAGATGAGCAGCGTCTCGATCACTTATTCAACCGCAAACTAAACTTAACAGCACACGATGTGCTGCTTATAAGCTGTCTTAATCGGATATAAGTTTTTATATTTTGTAATTAATTGTTTATTAAACATCACAGGATTTAAAAGCAGCTTGCATTACAAAAAAAGCTCTGTATTTTCTATCTCCCTTTTATATTTTTCTTAACAATAATAATTAGTGCGAAATTCATTATTCACGCAAATTTTGACATAAACAATATTTTTTACGTTCGACCCATCCACATTTGTCGCTCTACCTTACTATCTCTCAACATAAGCTCAAGTAGAGCTTGCATCAAAACGTCCACTAAAAAAGCTTCCCCTCTTATTACGACAAAGACTCGCATATAACTTGGACTATAACATCTGAGAAAAAGAAAAGGAGGGGGCAAGTATAACTCCCAGGTATGTACCTCTCTATATATATATAACCTTCGAGACATTTCTCGCGGTACGACAAAGGTAAGGGTTTTATATCATAAAATAGCATACCTATATACATATATCTAAAGTGAAGAGTATTAAGGTATGGTGGATGCTGTTAACTTTCGTAGCTCGTAAACGACGAGAGCAGAGGAAGAGAGAGAGAAAGAGAGAGAAGGTTCTCTCTTGCTTGCTTTTACGACTCATTTGCATTGGCGCGCCCCTAAAGACACGCGCATACTTATATATATATATATATATACCCGCGAGCGTCCGGACAATTAAACCCGCTTTCTATGTCCTATACCACCCCTCCTCCCCTACCCCTATCTTCTTTACTATGAGAGAGCAGCAGCCACAGCTGGGCGTATGATAGTACTGTTCTCTTTATGACCAGCTCGTATATTCCAATATCCGGGGATATAATTCTCTTTCTCTCTTGCATAAACGCACGAGCTTGGCTATCGAGTGCCATTTTACCTCTCTTACCTTACCTAAAGATTCTCTTTCTCTCTCTCTATCTCTCTTCGTTCGTTCTTAGATGAGATATGAAAATTTTGTTCCCCCCCCCAAAGCTTTACGCTGCTTTGGGTCATTGTCTGTTGAGAATGTGAGAGTTGAGGATGAGGATGAGAGAGTTTGAGATAATTGGGATATAGAAGAGACGATGACGCGATGCGGAGATGAATTTTGCGTTATGGCTTTTCTTGGCTTTTATGTGCTATGGATCCTTTTGAAATTGAGAGGTGAGATTATTGACTTTTTGGATATATGATATTGCTTGGAGATTTATAGCTTGCTATTTAAAAACATTTTTTTTTTTATTGTTTAATAATTATTTTATACATATTTTTTTTTAATTTACTTAAAATAACTAGCTTATTTGCCAATTTCAGCGTTTAATATTAAGCTTCTAACGTTCATACTTGCAAGCTCACGCAACTTGCAAGCAACACAAAAGTGTTTAGCGAATATACACCTTTATACGTATCAGACTCATTTTCCAAGTGAAAATTCTCCTTACCCGCCTTAAGGCAGAAAACTGTCAGAAACTCGTCGGAGCTTTTCGGTATTTTCCAAGCATCTCATTTCTCTTCACGGCCTCTTTCCTTATACTTAGCGATAAGAAGAAGAAGAAGAAGGTGGTTGTGTAGAAAAGCTAGACTCCCGCCAAAAAGTGGCCGAAAAGAGAAAATTGGATTTCTCTCGGTAAGGTGACGACGTGTATAAGGCAACACATCTTATCAGGAAGTTTTAGGTATGATCGGGGGTACAAGCTTATTATCGTTGCGTAGATTTGATGTTTTGTTAGGTGTGTATATGGCTATGCGAATATGGTTTTGTATTGTGTTTGCGAAAGAAATAGAATTTTTTGGCTTTGGTACGTGACAAGTGGGAGCTTTACTTTTCAATAGTATAGAATATGGCTTGGAAGAAAATGAGAGCTTGCGAAGAAAAGTGGCTGGAAAGTTGCGTTTTTTTGGTTATTTGCTTGTTGAAAAGCTGGTATACTGCGTTTGATAGAATTGAATTTTTTTTTTGGCTTTTCTTTAGAGTTGCTGGTGATTGCTTTTTTTTTTAAAGATTGCGTAAAATAAGTTTATTGATTTTACGTTATTTTATTTTTAATGTTTGTTTCGCGAAAAGAATCGCGGCGATGTTGATAATAAGGCTGAAAAGAGTTTATTTTTAACGTAGTTTTTTTTTGCAAGCTCTGAAAGCTTTGTCTAAAATTATATCGTTCAGATTGATATTAAAGAAAAATACTAAATATTGTTAAAATACCAAGTTTTCTTTCTATTGTTTAAGATAAATACACTATTTGTTTCAACAATCTTAAAAAAAAAAGTAAATCACCCAGCTAAAAACAGATTTATAAACGTTCAAACAAAAGAAGAAAAAACAAGTAAAAAAAAAGTATTTTTCGCAAGCGAGGCATTTTCTTTATGTTTACGTCTACCAATGCATACACACACACATTCTCTTCTCTACCAAGCCGATCTGTATTCTCACCAACCGATCGGATTTTATAGCCGTTTTGTATAAACGCACCCTCCTCTCATTCACCTTCTTCTTTTTTTTTTTTTTTTCCTCCTTCTTTTTGTTTTGCGTTTCTGTGGGTGTGTTTTGTAGCAACAGCAGCAAGAGTAGCCCACCCGCACATTTTCTCCCGGTTGAAACTAGATCCCGGGAAAATCCGATACACCTGAGGCGAATGACTAAAGCTATACCTATACTTAAACTATCTTCTCTCTCTCTCTTTCCTGTCCAGTCCGCTTTTACAGGTTGCCCGGAAAAACGTTGGCGAGTTAAAGAAGCTTTTCCCCTTCTACTACTATATTTTTGGTCTCTCTCGCTTCCACTTCTTTCTTTTCGGACTATACCCTTGCATCTTTTTTTTTCTCCTCGTTTCACGTTTATGGAGACGTTCGAGTGGATGAGTGTGCGACGGTAAGAAGGATTGTGGAATTCGTTGGGGGGAGATTCGAAAAGCTCTTGTATGTGCTTTTACCTCTACATGCGAGTGTGTAGTTTTTTTTGCTTCTTTTTTTAGATGATAGTAAATCACGGGTAAAATTCTTGAGCTAGTAGCTCTTTTTTGACGCCCTCCTATCGACGCTAAGAGGACTTTACCTATAGTAAAGGAGCTTTTTTTTCTTTTTCTAGTGGTACTTTGAAGATTTGCTATGATTGGAACTATTAAAGTAATGATTTTTTAAGAAAATGCTGATTCTTTTTTTTTTTTCTTAACTTTTGACGTAATAAACAATGTATATGGGTATACTTTAATTAATAGTAATGTTTTTTTTTTTTTTTTTTAATTTGAGTATACTATATTTGTTAGAATGTAAAAAATCGTATGTCAAATTAAAAAAAAAAAAAAAAAAAAAAAAAATAGGAAGTATGACGCCAGCTATAGGTATACATTTTAATATAAACTTTTTTTAACGCTTAAATAAACGTATTTCAGTAATAAAATTCCAGTATAAATATAACTCAATCAACGAACGTTTGAATCGAACCCACAATCTTTGGATTATCAACCAAACGTTCTTCTGACTAAGCTACTGCCGAACTTACAGTTCTCTTAAAATTATAATATACATAACAGACTTTAGTATAACAGTACATTTAGTAAATATTCACACATTAATATTTTATTTACATTGACATTTTATACTACTACATTTGCATGCTCGCAACCAAATTTTTGTAAATAAAGGCAACATACGCATCAACGTGAATATTAATGTGAAGAAGAAGGTAGACGAGAGAGAGGGGGAAAGTTTCTATGAATTTTTCACTGTTTGCATCGGAAGCCAGTGCTAACGAGTTATAACTCGTTATAGCTTTACCTATATAGCTATATTGATTTCTTATACTCCAGCGCGTCTCTCGCTGTAAACACTAACCGAGTGACACGATGCAACATGTATATATATATAGTCTGGAATCTTCTCATGAGTATAGCAAAAATGTAAACAATAAGGGCTCTTCTCCTCCTCCTTTCCCCCTTCCACTTTACTACTCGTGAAAATTTGGTGTAAGACTATATAAGAGCTTATAGCCAATCAGTGCGTACATGTCGCTTCTAGTAGCAGCTTGGAATTTTACAGCAGTCGTCATTCTTCTGCATACCGTCCGGTGATCTGGATCACGCTGCTGTTTTCTTATTTGATAGAAGTGTTCAGTTTGCTATTAGTACGTTTTCTTTTATAGCAAGTTCAGTTTTAAAAAGGTTTTCAAGATGGATCATCTCATCGAGCAGCTGAAAAAAATGTGTGCGATACCTAGCTATCCTAAAGTTGAGGAGGTAAAGTGTTACATAATTATCATCTAGGATTTTTTTGTTTTATTTAGAAAAAAAGTGTGTGTGTGTTTTTTTTTTAAATAAAAAGTGCAATAGTGATAAGTGTTGTTAATAATTTTAAAAATAGGAACCAGCTGAGGAAGAACAACCTGTTCCGAAATTGAAGTTAAAAATTAATACGTCGAGGAGAGTCAATCGACAACCTTTGTGGTGGAATAGGAGTTGCGAGGTTGCCAGGAAAGAACGTAATCGATTACGTAGGGTTGCTGTTAAACCGGATTGTCCGGAAGACAATAAAGCCGAGTTTAAAATTCTGGATAAGAAGTTCAAAAAGATTACGGAAAAGGCTAAGAGAGGTTAGTAATATTATGTTTTTTTTTCGGATTTGTTTGATTTAGTTTTGCTGTGGAATTTTGAGTGGGAATTTAATTAGTAGTTTTTAAAGATTAATTAATGCTTGGGAGGTTATTATTTCTTTTATGTGTTTTTGATTTTTTTTTTAAATGAGTTTTTTTGTTTGTTTGTTTGTTTGTTTTTGTAGATTATGAGAAGCAAGTGCAGAAATGGAAAGAATTGGAGGAAATTGAAATTTAAAATTTTTGATTGTTAAATTTCTTTTCTTTTTTTTTTTTGACATTTTTTTTTTTATAAACTTGTACATTGTAAATGTATTAGACTGAATTGATTAATTAAATGAAATAAAAAATAAGATAATTTAATCTACGTATTTTTTTTTATTATTTTTTTTATGACACATATCTTATAAATAATTTAATCTAAAATTCTGCGTTGTTGTTCATTAAACTTAAATAAATTAACATTTCTTATTAATTAAAATTGTCAGTATAAAATTTAGCATTTTTAAAAATTTACATAAGAAACTTGAATATTTTACAACAAAAAAAATCATACCACTACTTTTACTTTTCAATTATTTTTTCTCTTTTGTTTTACAAACTATAAATTTTCAAATTAAATTTTATTTTTAAAATTTACATTTTCGTAGTCGCAAAAAAAAACCTTATCCATAACTCTTAAATACATATATATTTTTTCCTAAAATACATTCAATTTTCTTCATAAATATTTAAACTTCCTTACACACACACGCACATATCTCACTTATACGACATCAAACATCAACCATCTTCCATCTCTCTTACACACACACACATACACATACACGCTAAAAACTTTTCGATCAGCGTCATTTTACCTTTTCTCAAATTTTCCAAAACTCGAAAGACGTACGTATATATATATGCATGTCAAAGGCAAAAAGCCAGTGTCATATAGAAAGAAGCTAAATCGTGCATAAAAAAAAAACATGGCATCTGTCGGGTATAGAAGACCGAGAAAAAACTATGTTTGACGCGCGTAAGACGGTAGCAGTTTTGCGCGAAAGCTACCTCTCTTCTACTTATTTCTTCTTCTCTCGTGTAATCGAACTCGAAACTTGCGTTAAAAAAAAAATAAGACGCAGTCACAAGATGGGAGGGTTTTGCTTTCTATATATGTATGCGCTACTTCGTTGGAACTTGGAAACGATATTGACGAGTCGCGGGTATATCCTTCTTTCTCTCTCTCTTCTCGCTTGGTTATCGCAAGTCGGTGTTTATGTATGTATGTATGTGTGTTCTACTCAGGAACTCGTTCCAACTTTTAAGTAAAAGCACAAGCGAATATATGTACGTCTATCATTTCGGTTTCATATGTATATTATATACACGACGGTAGACAGAAAGAATCGTTGAATGAATAAATGAATAATAGTAATAAAGTTTCTTGATAAATTACGCAGTATTTGTAAGTTTGTAAAAGGTTGACGAAATTTATATAAAAGTATGTAGTCTTGGAATTTTACGTCGCTGGTTTGTTTACAATATGTATTCTTATCGGTAGCTTAATATTATTTGATGTCTTTTGTTGCTTATGAATAACAATTGCAAATCTTGGCTGCTATAGTGTATAAATTCTCGGTTGGTTATTTGAATGTTACGCAATAGTATATGTACAATATTTGTTGATTTAAAAATTTTTTTTTAATTAGTCTAGGCTTTAATATAAAGGAATGTATATTCTAAAAGTTGTACAGTTATAAATACAAAAAAAATTATTTTAAACTTAAAAATAATATACTTTATATAATTTTGCACAAAATAATTTCGTATTAAAATTGCAAACTAAGAATTTGTTTTAAAAGTTTTTATAAAATAAATGATTCACTTTTGACTACAGATCTGTATTGTATTTTTGTTTTTTTTTTTTTTATGAAACATAAATATCGATAAAAGAGACAATTATTTTAAGAAACTAACATTTTATATAAAAAAATACACAGTACACATGCGTCACAAAAATCGTATAAAATCACTCCATTTAATTATACATCTGTTTTTATATACAAAAAAAACTATTTAAAAAAAAGGGAGTATAAAAAACATAAGTAATATCGCATACACAAATCATCATGAATCACATAAACAAAAAACCTAAAAAATCACTCAAATTATTACACAATCCTCAAAACTTACTCTCACATACATATATCTCATCCATATAAAAATTCCAATCATTTCCGTTTAACAAAAATATTCTGAAGTAACTCCTTAGTAATAACTCTATGAGGCCTAGTAGGACTTTCAGTAGGTCTTTGATAAAGTCTACTATTAATAGCATAAAGTTTAGGACTAAGCTCACAACGTACATTAAACCACCAATCGCATACAAATACAGCTTGGCTAAATTGCGTGCCGTTCGGACAAAGAAAGCTCGCCTGACGTCCGTCAATGTCACAGTAATGCCAAGCTTGACAACGTGTTTCAACGTCAGCGAAGAAACCAGGATATGGCTGATCGTCGCAGTAGAATTGGGTGTATGGTACTTTGCCTAATACTGGATAATCTGTACCTGGACGACCTGGAAATTTCAATAGATAAGAGATTAGTATATGTATATGTATATATATATATATAGATACATGGTAAGTTGTCTTGGAGATTATTTTGTATAAGGGATGGTTAGCTGAAGAGTCAATATATTCTGAGGTATAGAAGGGTTAATTTTAAGGTAGAGTTTAAGTAAAACAAGAGTATCAAACGAATATTTCAAATAAACCGTAACTTCAAACTTTAATCCTTTACAACCGAGTTTCTACAACTTTCTTGAAATCGTAACTTTATCTTGTAAAACAAATAAATTAATACAGTTTTCAAAATTTATATTGATTCCTACCAATAAAATAAATATATAAATACCCCGTAGCTCGACCTCCTACTTCCAATAACAGTAAACCAAAATTATTAATTAATCACACTAGATTAGACATCCTACTTCATAATACACATACGCTTTGATTTTCAAACGAGTATAGCATCATAAAAGGATATAGAGAAGTAGGGAAAATCCAAAAGCCTTCGTATATATTAATCCTTGAAATCAGGCCTAAAATAATTGAATAACGCAAGCATCACCAATACAGTTAAATATACCACCTAGACAATTTTACATATATACATCACCCTTCCTAACCATACACCAATATACATCCCTCTTCCTCCCTCTCTCACTCTCTCTCTCTCTCTCTCTTTTCCCTTTCATGGTTACAGAATTTCCAAGCTGACGCCCTGCAGGGAGAGAAGAGCGATCATCCAACTATTGCGTTTTGGCTTATATACATATAATACTCTCTGCGTCCGACGCGTCCGTCTAAGCCAAAATCTGCCAAGTACAGATACTACACAGTATAGTGTATTCTATGTGTGTATGTGTGTGTATTAGACCACTGGCCGCGAATTATCACGCGTAAACGGCTAACGGCTGTTGCTGTTAGGCCACCCTCTGGGTCTCTCTATATATATGTATGTGCTTGTGAGGTATTGGGAGGGAGAAATGTGTCTGTCTTGTTGGTGGAATTGTGTAGTTGATCGACGTTTAATGGACATGTTCACTTACATATCTATATGTCCAAGATATTTCAATTAATTGATATTAATTTTAAATCAAACCTATCTTTTTTTATACGTTTATAATAAAAATGAAATTATTTTAATTATTAAAGAAACAAGCGATTAATTAAAAAAAAAACAAGAAAATCAAAAATAAAAACAAGTGAGAGAAGCTCCAGTCAGCCAGAACACACACACACACGTGTGTGAGTGTGTTAGCTTGAAAGCCCAAAAGCTCGGCTCTCTCTATACCTGCACGCGGGGCGCATCAAAGACGTCGGATTCTCTCCCTCCCTATCTCGAGCCACACTCAGTGAATTAACGTATCTCTTTATCCAAATCCAAGAGCAGGAGAGAGGTATAGATATATAGATAGGAAGCTTGCAAGCTCTCTCTGCACAGTAGCAGTAGCAGCAACAGGCGCAGCCATCCGCGGCGTTAATTGCGCGTGAGCCCCCGCGGCCTATACCCCCCTACCTCTACCCCCTCTTTCCCCAAACCCATATACCGCAAACGCTTAAAGGGTTTAATGAAGCTTTCTCTCTCCTTCTCTCTGTGGCTGCTACCCATTGGTAAAGGTATAGATGTATATACATATAGATAGATAAAGAGAAAGCGTGGTGGAATAACAGCTGCAACGGATGCTCTCGCTGCCAAAGAGAATCGCTATCTCTCGATTCTCTCTCTCTCTCTCTCTCTCCCTTGCAAGCTGCGTAAGCGCGCGTGTGAGCTTGCGAGAGCTTGCGTATATATGTTGCCCGAGGAACTGGAAATATATAGAGAGAGAGGAAAGAGAATTTCATTTTGTATATAGGTATATTATTACTATATGATGCTATGATACGCGTTAGTGAATTCCTATATATGTATACTGTATACGAACAAACATATGGTGAAGGATTTCTATTGTATATATCTATATACATTGCTCGGTTCTACATGTCGATTAGAATATATGCTTGATTCTCTTTCTTTCTCTTTATCTAACTATATATGTATGCGTTTTGAGAGCCATACTTTGAATTTCGGATTTACTTTTGAAGAGAGAGAGAGAGAGAGAGAGAGATGGTATTTTAGTTATTTTGAATCTGGTGCTGCTTTTGGGATTCTCTGTTTGTGCGTCTGGGTAGGAATGATGATGCTGTTTTTTAGTTTTAAATGAGATTGTGTATTAAATTATTATTATTCTTTTTTTTTTAAGAAGATATTAAAATTAAATATAACGATTTTAAAAATTAAGATAGATTTGAAGTTAATATAAAAAATAATTTTTTTTTTCATCGATCATAATATCAAACGTCAATTAGTAAATTAACAGAGTCAGAGTCCTAAATGAGCAAAAGTAACACACTTTCCCTGCTCGACCGACTGCTCATATCCAAACCGATCAGTCACATTAAAAAAAAAAAAAAAAACAACATACTCTACTGCAAACAACACAAGCTTTTCACGCTTTTACGCATCTATTTGAACCAAAAAAAAAAGAAAAAAAAAACAAAGCGCATCAAACACACGTGAAACAAAAACAAATACGATAGTATAAAACATATAACACATTAATCATTTAAAATCCGACGTCAGAGGCGTGAAATAGCATTAGGTTATATAGGTATATGAAGAGAGGAGGTAAAAATCTATCCAAAAGAGAAGCATACAGAAATATGCGTTTTTATCCATAGGTCATACATAAAGCTGACCTGAGCGTGTAGATACACTATACGTCACATATATATGTACGCGTGACGGATAGCGTATGTGGAAAAAGGAAAAGAGGGATTGGTTGGTGTAGAGAAGAAGGTTTGAGTGACGAATTGAGTTGAGAGTAAGAGAGAAATTAGCCTTCTTGTGTATCTATATAGGTTGAATGAAAAATCTCGGTATGGTGTATATAGATATAGATTGAGTGGATGCATAAATTTGTTGTGTGTATAGGAGAGGTCGTGAGATCGATAAATTAGCTCGTAGCATGTGGCTGTTGTAACTTTTTTGGAATTTTATCAGACGGTTGGTAAGTGGTTTTATAAAGCTATAGCTATAATTTAGTCTATAGAAGTGTGAATTTTACGAGCGAAAGAGAAGATTGTTGAGGGGAGGGAGAGAGAGAGGATGTTTTCTTTTGTAATGGATATATAGATAAGAAATTTTATTTCAATTGAGGTAAAATAAATTTTATTTTTCTCTTCTCTTTGTGTGTTCGTATGTATGTATGTATGTAAATAAATTTCAATAGGTTGGTTTGATTATTTGTTTACAAATTTTATTTTTGCTCAAAGTAAGCGACTCTTTCGCTTAGGAATGCGATTATTATTTTGTGTTTAGTATTACGTTATTGTATAAAGAGAAAATAACGTAATTTAAAAATTTTTATCATTTTCTTATTTTAAATTATAAGTAAATAAATTTAATAAAAAGAATTAAAGATACGTAAGATCCCAATGCATTCAAACGAAAAAAAAAATTATAGGACCCATAATATGTCATAAGTAGAATAAGTACAAGTATATCAAAGACCAAAAACGACACTTCGTCCGTAGACATTCATAAGCCAAAACAAAGATATAGAAAATACAATACAATCCCACCCCCTTTCTCTCTCATTCTCTCTCTTTCTCATCACATATCTCTCCCAACGGAGGTAACCTGTCTAAACAACTTTGCGTTTTCCACTCTGTGCAGGCGTGAGCTTTTGTCTCTTCGAGCTCTCTCCAGTATATACCTATAAGAGAGTAACACATATACAAGTTGTAGGAGTATGAGCGAGAATCATCGAAGTACCATACATACAAACATACATACTACCTCTCAGAATCTCATTGGCCTCCTCTCTCTCTCTCTCCTCCTCTTTTACTTCTAGACCAACAAATACAGCTTTCGTTGCACACACGTCTTTCTCTCTTTCGTCTTAGCCTGCCAGACAGACGATGCATGGTTGCTACTACTACTACTACTGTTGCGCTTTTGGGTCTCGTAGTTGCCGGAAAAGTGTGAGAGAGTCAGTCGCATATGCGGAAACAAGATGTGGCAAGGAGATATAGGGGACATGTGAGTCTACGACGACAACGACGATGACGACGACGACACAGTTTCGAACTTGTATTTCTCGTTGTTATATATGGAGTCTCTTCTTGCTCTGGGGAACAGCATATAGCGTGTGTATGTGTGTGTGTATTTCGGATTGCTGACAGCGTACCTTCTCTCTCTCTCTCTCTTTCTCTTCTTTGATATACTCGACGAAAGAGATGACGAGTGAGATTCACGTTGTTTTGTCTTATATATGTGTATGTGGTTTGAGGAATTGGGAGGGATATATGTATGTGTGTGTGTGTGGGTGTTATATGTGCATTGACCAAGTCAGGTTTGTTTGTAAGGAATATAGCTTTTGACATTTGAGAGAAAGAGAGTTTGTCGTTTCTTATTGACCTTAGCGAGGAGTTGATGTGAATTGTCATTTTTTTTGTTGGGTTTTAATAACTTGGTGTTTATGTGATTGATTTTTTTTTTTTTTTTTGGGTAATGGTATGTTTATCAAATGATTTTGGAACAAATTTTATAAATTAGGAATGTGCGTTTTTAATTTTAATGCACTATCTTTTGATATTTTAATATCTAATGTGAAAAATAAGAGAATTAAAATTTTTTTTTAATTTTTTTTTTAATTAGAGATTCTTATTTACATTGAAACAATATTTAATTAACTTGCTAAATATTCAGAAGAAACTTTTTTTTTATAGAACTGAAAATATCATTTTGCTGCTATATTATATCACCGAATTAAAAAATCTTTGAGCTAAGTAAATTTTCTCTTATTTATCTAGCACATTCCTTTCAAAGCAAAGTAGAATTAAATTTAAAAAGAAGCAAAAATGAAAAATCCATGACAGGTAGACTTAAAAAAAAAAAAAAATACCGTTTATTAAAATTATTCGAAGGAATATCACGTATAACATTTGTGCGTAACAATGCTTTTTCATAGGAAGCCGAAAATAGTTAAGTAACAAAAGAAAGAAAAGAATAAAAGAAAACGTTGGGTAAGTGAAGTCAAAAAAAAAACTGTAATAAAGACGAAAAATATCAAAAGAAAAAAAGGTAATGCCAGGAAAAGAGCAGTACCAGGCTAACAACATTGTAGAAATTCGAGTAATACGAAGAGAATTTTTTTTTTCTTCACAAGAATAAGAAAGAGAAAGAAAATTTTCCCCTTCTCAAAAAAAAGAGGTATGGGGGGGTATACTACACGTGAGAGTTAATAGGGTGTTTGTAACTGACAGGTGAATGTGCAGCCTCTTTTGGTACAGAGTATATAGCAATAGCAAAAGCAGCCCAACAAGCCTACCCTTCTAAATAGACTGTGTGACGGGGCTTGACTTATTTTTTTCGGGTAGATATATTACTCGTTAAAACTCACGTCTTTGAATCCTTTATATCTTCGTATTATTATAATTAAGGAAGCTTCTTTTTAAATATGTACAAGTCTTCTCTCTTTCTTTCTCTCTTTCTTTTTTTCTCAGGCAGTTGAAGGATCGTAATGCTTATGTATTTATGTCTACTTCTTTTAGGCTGTACGAAATGAAAATATACAGTTTCATTTTAAATAAGGTTGCTATAGTTCTTTTTTTATAAAAGAGATATTTCTGATAATTACCTATAACATTTCAATTTTTTAAAATTTTTATTACTTTATAAAATAATTTTTTATTTATTTTCTTGAAAAATAAAATATACTTGTTATGAAATATTTAAAAATGATATACCAAAATTTTATTTACCCTTTTCTTAAGCTTTCAAGAAAATTACATAAGTCTAGAGAAAACTGTTGTTGAGGTCACTCATATCAAGTTTTGTACTCTTCTGCATTCTAATTTTCATGAAAAACAGTGTACAGTATTATATTATACACATTAAATTGAATTATCTTTGAATTAATTATTTAGTTTTACTTTAGCTACGTACACTAACATTTCAACCGTAATATTTTTTAAAATAATTTAAAAAGTATAAAATAAAGATAGGATACTCCAATTAAAATACATCCAAGCAATATTTCAAATTGTCAGTTACAATCGTCTCTTAAGTGTCTCACATAAAAATCGGACGGAAATACAATAAATCCATAAAATAAATTAAAAACGACAAAAGTATATCAAAACTTTTTTTCATCTCTCATAATAGTTCGATACAACTCGTACGAACTGAATAAAAAAGAAGCATCACAAAAAATTTTTTACCACTTTTAAATACTTTGTCCTCCACCCCCCCCCCATCAATATTCCAATTGACTTGCCTTCATCCACGTAATACCAGAACAGAACTTTAATTACACAACTCCAAGACTTTTCGAATAATTTATGAGTGTCTTCTTGTCTTAGAACAAGAAAACGTATTCAAGAAGCCAAAAAAAAAAAAGTTTATCACTCAAATGATCGAAAAAGATAGAGAGTAAGCTTTAATGGTACTTTGGTATAACTTTCTCGCGACCGCTAGCTAAAAAATTGAAGAAAACGGTATTCGTTGTCGTTTCATCCATCTCTGAAAAGCTATGGGTTCCATAGATTTACTTGGCTGTAGAAGAAGAGGATCAGTTGAAGATAAAAGCAAGAAAAGCTTGCATGAATTGAAAACGATTTCCTTGCAATTATAACTCGTTCTTCTTTCCTTGAACCTTAAAAGCTGTGAAAAGTAAGTTTGAAAAGAAACTGTGTGAGAAAAAAAAACAAAGAAATAATAAAAGTAAAAAAAAAAATGGTAAAAGCTCAACCGGTTTTCTTAATCGACTTAGACACTGGAAGCTTCTTTTGGACACTTCGTAAATCCGCTAATTTTTTTTTTAATGTACCTTCGTTTTCGCGAACCAAACAAAGCCAAACGTTAGTTCTTGTATTTCTTTTCTTCTATTTTTTAAAGAATGTATTATTCGTGTAGTTCTTGTCGCCTTTTTTTTTTCAAAGTCTTAAACGAGAAGGTGATTTCGTCGAGTAAAAGATTTCAAAAGGGAGCTTATACATTTTGTAGTGGCTTTTTTTTAATTTATCTCGAATACAATGGAAATAACGTTAAGACTAATTGTTAGTTTGCTAAGGTTACAGATTTTTCTCTTTTTTTTGTTTCGGTATTCAATTATGTAGTTTCATTTTTTCTAGTTTCATTTCGTTTCAACTTACTTTTCGTCGTTCCAGATTGTTCACTAAAAAAAAATTCCTCTTACGACAACCTAATTTAACAACAAACCTAAAATTAACCATTTCAACCATAATAACATTTTATTTACTAAACAACAATCTTGCAAAAAAACCACCATTTTTTCCTCTTTTTTTTTCTCTTCTCTACTAAACACTATCATTCTTACTACTTAGCAAAATCAGCTGATTACAACCCTTTAACATCTAACGAAATTTTCCCATTCTCAAATTACAGACTACTCTATCCTATCTTTTTGCGGTAAAGTATAGTAGATATTGCTCATGTGCCAATCTTACAAGATGAAGATGCTAATTTAACACTAATTCACCATACACAAACCTTCACTTACACAAACTCCTCCACTAAATACATTTTTTCCACACATCACACACATAACCCCCCCTCCTCCTCCCAAAAAAAAAAGAAAACCTTAGTTTCCTCAAACAAAAGCATTTCGCGGTATAAACGCAAGCTCACACTGCACATATACAGAAAGCTACGCTTCTCTTCGCAAGCTCTCCTTATCTATTTACGAGCATAGAGAGTATAGAATAGTGGTAGGGGGGTATATAGCTAAGTCTAAGAAAGTAGAAGAAGAAAGAAGAGGGGGGGGGTGCGTATTTTTCTGTCCGGGGCGTTTTAGTACCAAAAGCTCCAGCAGCTAGCTAGCTAGCAAGCTCCACGATCTCTTCTCTCTTTCTTCTTCGAGCTTTACGAGCGCCCGGGCCGTCGACGTCGTAAAGTCAGCGAAGCGGACGGGACTTTGCGAGAACTATATATGTATATATGTACGCGTATATATATACGCTTACTATATAACATCCTCCTGGTTTCTGTATTTCGGCGCCGGAGCTCACGCGCGCGTGAGCAAGCGAGCGAGCTTCGAATGGCCTCTCTTACTCTATGAAGGAAAGAGGAGTAAAAGGAGGAGGAGGGTTGCCCGGGATATTTCATTATCGTCCCCGAGCTTTACTCTCTCTCTCTCTCTCTCTCTCTCTTTTTGCGTGCGTACACGGTGGTAGTGGTCCGTCCGTCTTCGTCGTTAGCTAGCTAGCTAGCTATAGCTCTGCTCTACGCTTTTACTTCGGATCCTGGTGGTAGCTCGTTCTTTGTTCCTTATATACCCCCCCCCCCTTCCCCCGTATAGTCTCTTCCGTGTCCGTTTTGCTTCTTTCTCGCGAAGGAGAATGAGAGAAGCTGCTGCTGCTGCTGCTCTTGCTCCTCCTGGTTATGTCAATGAGATAAGTTCGAGTCACTGTATTGATTCAGGGTAAGTTCTCTCTTTCTCTTTCTTTTCTTTTACGTGGATGTCGGAAAGCACGTGCACTTGCGAATGGTAAGACTTGCTTCTGCTGTTTGAGGACTTTGATCGAACAATGGGAAAATGTGTTGGTTTTCTCTTGGTTATATAGAGATTCTAGGTTGGCATTGTAGGTGTATGTGTGGGTGTGTATTGTGGAAAATTATTCAAAAGCTTTGTCCTTACGGAAATTGAATTTTTTTTTTGTGATGTGATGAGTTATTTTTAGGAAGAAGGTGAGGATAGATGATTGAAAAATTTAGTTTAATTGATATACTAATGTGAATCTTGAATAAAAATTTTTTAGAATTTAGTATGATTTAATATTTGTTGATAATTAAGTAATAAAATAAAAAATAAAAAAATATTTATGAATTGTTGAATCTCAAACTATAATATTCACGAAATTGAATAAGTTATTATTTAAGTTCACTCCTTTATTGCTTATACTTTATTAAAACAAATATTTCAAATACTACGAGTAGTCTTGTGTACATATACCTATTCGTATTTGAAGATATACCTTTCAGAATTTCCTGTGTTAGAAAATTAAATAGACACTATTCAGTAGCTAAATTTACAAAATTTACTGTGTTAAAACTTATAATTGAGCTATGCAAATTCAACAATTTTTTTTTTCTATTATGTAAATTTTAAAATTAAAGTCATATTTGAAATTTTAAAACAAAACTGCGATTGCAAAAAAGAAAATCACGATATCTTAAATTTTACCAATTACAATCACGCTTCAATTTCTCCTACACACACACCTAATAATCATTCATCACAGCGCACTCAATCAAGTTTCTTAGAACAACTCCACCTCTCATTCAAACACAAATCCCAAAGCCAATCGTCACCCCTTAAAAAGAAAAAGCTCAACCATCTCGTCTTTGCAATTAGTAGCAATAAAAAAAGAAAAAAATTAAGAATCAACGCAAAAGATAATTTTAATAGAATATAAAATAAGATAAGTATATACTTGTCAAAGCCATATCTCGAAGACAAGTACCATCAGCTAGATCACTCGACTACCAAGTCGAGTTTGTATGATCGGATCAGCCTCAAGCATGTGGCTTCCGAGTATATATTCCAGTTGAAGCTTTCGCGTAAACTTGCGCTGCAAGCTGCTGTGTTCGTAGATGCGTTTAGCTTTGTGGATAGGTAAATGAGCTGTTAATCGACGTTTCGAAGGGAGATAACGACGTACAAGTGAAGGATTAAGATCTGAGTGCGATGGATTGGTTTATACCAAGGAGCTTGCGATGTGACATGTCAGTTTGTGATTTTATACATCATTGTGATATCTCATTAGCTTATATATCTATAAAAGTTGAGAAAATCAGGTGTTACGTATCTTTTCTCACTTTCCCACAAAATCCTAACTCATTCTCAGGTAGGTACAAAAATTAATTAAACCCAACAATATCCAAAGCGTAAGACGAGCTTTATTTTATTTTTTTATCCTTTACCCTACATGTATAAACAACTCGTAAACCTGATCCTCTAAAGCTCTTGAAATCCCAGTAGGCGACATCAGCCATGGCATTCTTTCGCTTCTAACTAGTGTCAGAAAAAAAAGAAACAACAAAACAAAAACAAAAGAATACCGGACAAAAGAATCTGTTAGTGTTAGTATCTGCAAGCTCATCCCTACCATCCCATAGAAACTCAACTTTCCACTCTCTCTTTAAGTATAGCCACTTTTTCAAGTATGTTCTTTTCCTGCCATCGACGAAAAAAAAAACAATAAAAAAAAGGAAAAGGATAGTTATACAGATAAAGTCAAAGGAGGCGAGATAAATGATATATATCCTGTTTACGTACCGGGTATCGATTTACCAAGATCAAGATATTCTCTAACCGAGGGACTGAGAAATCCAGGTGGTACAACAGGAGCTTCGTTCGTTGGATTGTTACGCTCATCGACGTCATCCTCATAATAATAGTCCTCTTCTTCAGGATCCAAAGGCTTTGCTCGTTTTGATACTCGGCTATTGCTTGATCCACCCTCCTGCATGCCACCTGCAACATGACCAATTCAACCGTATCAGTTTACACTTCTATCTATCTATCTATCTCTCTCTTGTGTCCAGATATATATCTCTTGGTCTGTTTGTGTACCTCCATGCAAACTGCCTTTTGAAAGCTTAGCCGACTGTAGGTTCGCAGTTCATGTATATAATATATAGAGGTGTGTTTTTGTCAGTGTGTGTATGTATATATGTATATGAGATATAGGGTTTCCCTTACTATCGTAATGGTGAGATGTGATTGTTATATATTGTTTGTTAATGTTAAAAAAAAGGGACGTATTAGGGCTTTGAAATTTTTTTTTAGATTATGTCAAAAATATAAAGTTTTTTTTATTAAAAGTTGATATTAATAAATTTTTATTTCACATAATTCAACATTATAAATAATATATTTTAATTAATTAAAAATATTTATTTATCTGACTCAAATGAAAAAAAAAAGTACAAATAATTAAAGCAAGAACATCATTACTCACTTCTAAAAAAAAAATCTTCTTAACAGCAATATTTCATTTTTTTTTTATCATTATTATCCAACTACCTTTCTGTACTTCCTTTTAGTCAAACATCGACAATTTTCTCACTCTCTACCTTCTGATACACATAAAAAAAAAAGTCAAAAATCAGAAAGGCAACTTTCATTTCATATAGACTCCTCCCTCTTCTTTCCTAACAATAAACTTCTCTCAGTATCGTTTCTACGTCTCCAGAAACGAAAGAGGGGGGTAAGAGGGTCAGTAAAAAGAGTATATCGAAATAAGAAGGAAGAAGGTAGTAGTAGCACCACCAGCAACAAGCAGAATAAAAGCTCGACGGTGCATGAAATAAGGCGAACGAGAGAAACATATAGAAAGACTTGCAAGACTCAAGGAAGAAAGTAGATGGTGTAGAGAAGAAGAAGAAGAAGGGGAAGAAAGCTTCGTTCGAGCTTTTCGCCAAGACACAAAGGCTTGTACTGTATAGAAAAGAGAGAGAGTAAGTGAAGAGCGTTAGATCGTTTTCTATAACTGTTAAAAAGCCTTTCGCGTCGCTAACTGGCAAACGAACGAGTATATATAAGTATATATATATATATTCTATTGGCTATCGTCGTAAAGGTGAAGACAACGATTTTCACACGAATGCAAGGCTCATCTTCTTCTTCCTCTTCTTACCTCTTCTTCTATATATACTTATTTAACAGAGAAAACGTTTCTTAGTCGATATTATATAGTAAACTCCTTTTCTCTCTCTCTCTCTCTCTCTCTCTCTCTCTCTCTCTCTCTCTGTTATATACAATCGTTTTATCTCTTTTTAACTTGTTTATTTGTTTCATTTTTTTTTATTTATTTATTTCCATCTCGTTATGGATGTCACAAGTCCCATAGTATTATAAAGACCGTAGGAAATATCATCGCTTCGATGCGCTTATTTATCAACTTTTCTTGTTATACTAAAAGTCAAAAGATATAGAAACATGATGGGGGACAATCGTCTTCCAAGATTCGTATATATTTATATTAATAAAAGAGGATACTACGTTTATTATCCCCCCCCCCCCCCCCTACAGTACAAAAAAAATACTCTTGCTTGTACCTCTTCTCTCTCTCTCTCTCTCTTATTTCATCCTCAACATAAAAATATATCTCACCCTCTCAAACTTTCCTCCTGTATATTCGTACACTTGCATGAAAAAACAAATAACGCAGTTGTATACACATATACACACACACATAACATTTAGCTACTACTACTACTGTACTTTGGAAAAATATATACTCTTCGTTACCCTCTCCAAGGTAATTAAGAGTAAGAGAAAAGCAACGGGAAAAGCTGGTTCTCTCCTGTATATATATAGACACACAATCGTTTCTCTTATTCTGCGACGCGCTTCAATTGCCATTTGCAAAAGAGGGACGAACGATTGCGCGACGTAGAAATGAGAGCCGCGTGCGTTTTATTATTCTACTGGTGAGTAGATAGAGAGAGAAAGAGAGAGAGAGAGAATTGAGGAAAATTGCTGACAGTAAGAGAGAGAGAGGAAGATGAATATATTGCTAGAGAAGTAGCGTTTGGTGAAAATGGCGTTGGAGACGTGCAAGCTCTCTCTTTCTCTCTCATTCATTCATTTGCTATGTAGCCTCGGGAAATTAGGATCTATTGTAGCTTCTCTCTCTCTCTCTCTCTCTCTCTCTCTCTTTCTCTCTCTCTCTCTCTCTTTCTCTCTCTCTTACTCTCTCTCTCTCTCTCTCTCTCTCTCTTACTCTCTTGTATGTATATGTGTGTTATATTTTGGTAGAAAGAGCGAAATGCGAGTACCGCAGCGGGAAAATTGAATAATTTGCCAGTATAAGAGAATCTTCCGAGAGGTAAAGGAAGAGAAGGAGTATAGAGGAGATGGGTATAATTTGTTTTTTATTGTCTCCTTTCCGAGTCTCTGGTATAATATTCTACATCCTTCCTCTTCTCCTCTAACTCTATTTTTATTTTATTTTTAATATCTTCAGAAAAAAAAATTTTTTTTTTTTTGTTTCTAATATCAACTATATACACTTTGTACTCTCTGTATAGTATAATGACATACTATAAGTCCAACTGTGTGTGTGTATCTCAATTTAAATTTTTGGCTTAAAAGAGAAGAAAAATAATTAATTCTTGGACACGTGTATATGATATTTAAAACGACGAAATATATATGTATACACGAATGTGATATAGCCTTTTTAAAATTTTCAAGCAAAATTAGAATTTGTGTATAATACTTGTGTTATTATTATATGTGTTTCATACGAAACGAATTCATCCGTGTTTTCTCTCTATATATAATAGATTTTCCACGTGGATATATGTATTATACGCATAAACCTTTCTCTCTCTCTCACACATACACACACACATACATCGTTCTTACACTCACTTACATACACATAAGCTCTTCTATATGTATGTATGTATGTATGTATGTATGTATGTATGTATGTATGTATGTATGTATCGCCTCTATTCCTTTCTCTCTCTCTCTCACCGAATAGAATCGACTAATGAATAATGCAATTCGAATCACGAGCGGCAAACTCATTTAATTCGCGCTAATGAACTACAAATTGCGGGATTGCACGCATTATTGTAACTCTCTCTCTCTCTCTCTCTCTCTCTCTCTCTCTCTTACTTTCTTTTTACTCTCACAGAATCAAATGCATATAATGGGATACTAGAACCAAACTTGTTGTTACCACCACTACACTAAATAATTTTTTTTTGTTTTTTTTTCTAGGACACAGAATGAACAAAACGAACTATTTCCTAGTGGTATATACTTAAATAGACGTACGTGTGCATGCATATACATACATATTCAATTGTGTGTTAAATATACGAGAGAAAGAGGTGTACACTTATGATTTCGTATAGTGTACAATTGATTTGATTTTCTGGTAAGGTGTACAAGAATTTCGTAATGTATGTGACATTTTTCTGTGCTTCTTTTTGGTATAATCATTTAATCGTATTGATGACGTAAAAAAAACATATTTATTACAATTAATTTTTCAATAATAATCACATCGACTATTTAATTAATATTTACAAACTCAAAAAATAGATTGATGCTACATCTATATCTATAATATATACATCAACGTTTGTATCAGAATTGCATCCTAAAGCCTTAATATATATATAACCTGCAACATCAGCATAGTAGCAGCCAAAACAAACACACTCTCCTGTACCAAACCATCCACTATACATACATACATACATACATACACGAAATCCCATGTAATCTCCTTCCTACCAAACACGAAGATAAGGAGGGGTGGGGAGGGAAGAAGGAGGGGTTTATAGTCTCAATGAAAAAGCTTCCAAGGGATGACGAGAAGGAGCAAGCGATTGAGATATATAGACGCGTCTCAAAATTAATTCGGTGTCTTGAGCTGAAAGCACGTAGAGTGACATTACCAAGTGCTTATATAGGTGTACCTATATGTATATAACTATGTGTATGTCTCTGATATAAGCAAGAGATATAGAGAGAGAGGAAAGCTCAAGCTGGGAAACATGAGAGAGAGACAAATCTATCTTTCGTATATAGAGATATGGGAAAGGGGAGGAATATAGTGACATCTAATCTTGGAGTATCTGATACATTGACGTGTCTTTACTGACGAAGATGATGATGATTATGATGAGAAGGAGATTGTGTTTGTGTGTGTGGGTTATGTGGTATATTGATATCAGTGGGATATGTTATCTGGTAAACTAGAACTTGTGTTAATGTGTGGATTTGAATGAATATATGTAGGTATATGTGGATATGTGTGGTTATTGGGTTGTTATGGACTTATGGTATAAATTGTAGAATTGAAATATACACTGTGGTTTTGTTAAAAGTGTGTGATAATTTTTATTTTTTTTTTGGTGGCGGTAGTTTGTAATTGGTGTTTGTTGAGTTGGTATTAAATGCCTTTTTTATTATTGGTTGAAGTGTTTATTGAAAATGATTCTTAATAGGATGTTTCGATAAATTGAATATAGGTGGGAGGGGGGGGGGATTTTTAATAAATGTTTCGTGACCCCAATGATATAGCTTTAATAAATGTTTTCCATCTTTATCTTTCTCTTTTGGTATGCTGTGAAATGGTAAATTTTTTTGATTGGATATATTATATTGGTGAGTAATAAAATGTTTGGGATTATATAAGTAGATTTTAGGATTTTATTAATTATATATCAAAATAGATTATTATTATATTGATTTAATGAACGTGAAAAATTATGCAAGTTTTCTTTTTTATTAAAAAATATATTAAAATCCATCTTTTTAGTATCCAATTTAAATTTTTATCAAATTATTTCTCATATCTTTCACAAAAAAAAATATTTTAACCAATTATTCAAGTACACCATAACAAACGCATCTATTCCTCATTCAGTAGAAAAAGTTACATCTAATCAGACAAAACATCATCAACAACACATAACATAATATACCCAATAACCCATGACAGTACCACCAATCGTCTCCTCATCCATTAACTATATATATCTACTAACAGCAAAGAAAGCGCAGTCAAGTCTCTCTCTATCTCTCGCGAACCTGTTGCTCTCGTCGTCGTCGTCGTCGTCGTCGTCGGCGTAACTACCCGCACGGCTTGATGCTGCTTCCTGAAGCACACACCACAAAAAAAAAAAAAAAAAAAAAAAAAATTGTGGACGGGGGAAGAAGCCGCTGTAGTTATGTATCCAATTTTTTTTTTTTTTTCTTTTTTTTTTGTTGTCGGTGTGTTGTGGTTGGGAAACGGGGTTACCTTTTTTGTGTTTTTGGAACGCGGATACCTGTCTGGTGTTATCGGTTCTGTAATGGTGGTAAGACTGTGTTAACTTGAGATTGTGTGATTTTAATTTAGAGAGAAAAAGAAGGATGAGTTTTAGTGTGAGTATTGAAAAATGAGATGTTATGTGTTTAATAGGATAGTTTTTTTGAAAATAAATGTGCGAGTTGAAGTTATTTATTTTTTGTATGATTAAAGTTACAGGTGTTTATGTATATGTATATGCGTTTGATTTTTGTTGTGATTATAATCTTGAGGGAATTACGAAATTTTAGTGAAAAGTGGCAGATTGGCAAAAGAGAGAGTAATCTCTCACAGTTGGAATTGCTACAATAGTTTATTTAACGTTGAAATTTACAGTTCTCTCATGAATATTCATTTTAATTTTATACTTTACGGAGTTACGAATTAATAGTTTTTGTTAGAAACGATGTTTTCGTTGGGAATTGCTTTGGTTATTTTATGGAATTTTCATATACATTATTTGCAATGTTGTTTGATGATGATTAAACTTTAATTTAAAGAAGGATTAATAGTTGTAAGATTTTTTTTTTTTTATAGTAATCTCAGTGGAATTTAAAAGGAAGTTGTTGATTATTATTGAAAACAATATTATGAATGCAAATAAAAGTTTTTTTTTTTTATGTTTAGTAATGATGCAACTGAAAAATTTCCAACTATTTATCTAAAGCTTGTATGTCTTACAAATTTTTATTTAAATCAATAATCAATGTTTTTTTTAACAATCGACAATATTTCATTATTTAAATTTCGTAGCTTTGAATAAAAATAAATTTTTTTCAATAGTAATAATAAAATAGTATACAGAACCGGGTACCATTACAAAAAATAATTTATAATAAAAAAAGAGATATGTACAAGAGTGTAGGTATATCACACACTCACATATAAACAGAAAAAGATATAAAAAAATTTAAAAAGCACAAGTATACACATAAATCCATATACGCTTCATACTCTTTGAAATAGTGCTTGCTACTCGAAATATATATACATACATATATAGGCAACATATAGATTGAGCTCGAGTTGAAAGCTCGACGTGTCACAGCGGGGTTCAAGCTAATTCCACTTTCTCGCGACTCTCGTGAAATAGAAGGGGGGGGGGGTAGTCGAACACCGAAGTACTACCACGATGGGATTCGGTATGATATATATATATATATATATATATATATATATATATATATATATATATATATTTTCAAAAAATATATTTCTCTGTTGTTGTCTCTCTATATGTGAGAGAAAGAGAGATAGTTTCATGTATATGCCATATATAGGATACACAATATCAACGCCACACGCGCGAATGCGTGCATATATATAGATCTGTATATATGTATACGTATCCGGAGCATGCGCATGCATTTTAATCGCTGTTTCGTCATGCATGCGTAATGTTGGATTGAGGATTTTAGGATTTGATGAGAGGAGGAGAGGAATGATATTTTGTTTGCAATTTTTTTATTTTTTTTTAGTTTTTAAGGGGGAGAATTAGTAGTGAGGTGTTTTGGTTTAAGAGGGAGGAATGCTTATGTTTGTGTGTAATTGATTAAGTTTTAAATGATAGCTTGCAAGTAGAGCTTGCAATGAGTTCGGATGTTAGGGCAATTTAGTTTGCTATAAACTAATGGTTGTAAAAATAGTTATCAAATTAGAAGAAAAATTTAGCTATTAATTATAAAGACGACTTTTAAATTCAACGTCTTGTAATTTCTTTATTATACACTCGAAAACTTGTAATTAATTAAATATAAAGATACTTGAACAATTAATTAAATAGAGATACTCGGGGATACAGTAATTTTCTCGTCTATTTTAACTTAAAAAAATAAATAGCTATCAATTTAAGAAAAAAAAAAGTAATTATTGCTTACAAGACACGATAAATCTTTAACTGATTGAGCAAAAAAAAAAGTAGACACCAATTCAAAATAAATAAATAAAAAAAAATCGCGAATCCATAAGCATCAAGTCATTGGCAAAGTTGATCGACTCCACTTTGCTTCCTCATCCATATATACACTCAACACCATAACATTCCTCTTTCTTATATATACGATGCGCTCAATTACGTTTCTTCTCTCTACTCACAGCCGCTTTCTATTAGTTAGTTACGAAATGCATGCGCGCATTTATATATATATTTTTTTTTCACGACTATAAGCGACGCGATTAGCGATTCTTGCTTCTTTACCGCGATGACAAGCGTGACGTGAAGATGCTTATATATGAATTTTGCGTAGTAGTCGTTGTATTCGTTCGATAGGTGAATTTCAGCGTGGGTAGAAAGAAAAAGTTGGTTTTCAAGGAATTTCTGATTATAATTATAAGTATAATGTGTTTGTAAATATTGAGGTGTTACATCAGATTATTGGTATAGAAATTCTTTTCTTTTCTTTCTTGGGTATTCTAATGTAGGTATCAATTGATTTTTTTTTTTCTTTTATTTTAAGATGTTGATGTAAGGCTGTTAAATTGTTTTTAGTAGTGAAGAATACGATGCTTTTATCTTTTTAAAAATTAATTTTCTTTTAGTTTTTTTATGCCGTGAATATTTTAGTAAGCGATTCGAATAAAAATTATGCAATTAGAAAATTATTAATAAGAATATTTAATATAATTATAATTTAATAGAATTTTTTTTTTCAAATAAACAAATCCAAAAATCATCATTTACCTAAAAAATCGCTTAAGAAAAAAAAAAAAATATTTCCAAACCTTATTAACAAAATCCAACCCCTAATCACTTAAATTATATATACATCTCTCACCGAAAATCCAATCAGTCAACACAACACAACACATAATCACAATTCACTAATTGAAAGCGACCTCATTCATTTATCGAAACATCAAATCTATCCCTATATACATCATCAACTTACACACATACAAACCTAACATACAAACTCTCCTAAAACCAGCTCCAATATATAGGTACACACCAAAGAGATAATAGTCATTAACAAACTTGAAAACCTTCAAATATACCAAAAAAAAAAAAATACCATTCACAATAACAAAAACTAAAAAAAAATTACATATAGTAAGTCGGTCTCTTTAAACTTCAATCCCTTCTCTACCTAAAAAAAAAATCAACTTCCACGTATAACGACAAACAATGCGAGCAATAATCACAAGAGTATATATACCTTATAATACGCATGTACCAGTCGTTCACTTTTCACGTATAAAGCAGCGAACGACAGATGAAGAAAAAAAGAGTAGGAGGTAAAGGGTAAAAAATCAAAAGAGGTTCAGAAGGCGCGAAACGTGGGAAAAGCAACATATATAGGATAATATAGTAAAACTGTATATATCTATATATACTTAAGCTCATATGTGTGTTTGTAGTATATATAGGTATATATGAGAATTCGCGAAAGAGCGAGCGAGCGCGAATGCAGCCAGAAAAGTGTGTCGGCATTGTGCAATCATTCTCTCTGTCTTTCTTTTTCTCTCTCCGTACACTCTTGGCCACCAATTAGGAAGCTGAGAAAGAAAGAGAGAGAGAGAGAGAGATCTGATGTAAGCGAGAGTATAAGTCGCGACTCAAACCTTTTTTTTCTCTCTCTCTTTTCTTATTTCTTTCGTATAGTGTATGGTATCGTTGATTTTTTTTACCATCAACTGCGCGGCTTCTTTTGGCAAAGTGTGAGTGTCTCTTTATTTATATATATACACGAAGAAGATGAGCAGCTGCAAATATTATGATGCACAGTCTATATATAAATATACTCTGTTCGTCTCAAAAGAAGGTTGCATAAAATATCAGATGTGT